>KZ308748.1:567959-588717 GCA_000376725.2 Ladona fulva
CGGTGTTGAAGTTGTTTAGTACCTCACAATTAGTAACTGGGTAGAGTTTGTTAACCAATATGTAGTCTATTTCGTTTTTTACTCCATTAGGACCTCTCCAAGTCCACTTCCTAGTAGGATTCTTCTTGAAATATGTATTTGTTATGTACATATTGGTGCACTCTGCAAACTCTACCAGGTGGTGACCTCGTTCATTTCTCGGGACTAGTCCACGTTTTCCTGTGACAGCATCATCTGCTTTATTATATACACATACACTTTCTATTTTCTCCACATTGTTTTTCCATTTCTTGTTAATCAAGAGAGGTACACATGGAAAAAGCCAGAAGATACGGATAGGTATCCAATTGATTACATTTTGGTAAGAAAAAGGTTTAGAAATAGTGTTACTAATTCAAAGAGTTACCCTGGTGCTGATGTTGACTGAGACCATAACCTGGTCATGATGAAAACCGAGCTAAAGTTTAAAAAGATTTTTCGGGCAAGTATTACACCAAAATGGAACCTTGAAGCCCTTAAAAATGGGAAAGCGAGAGAGTTCCAAGAGTCAGTCAGTAAGGCCTTAGAGGATAATGGGAGGGAACTTACTATAGACGGAGAATGGGAAAAGATTAAAAACAGTATCAAGGATAGTGCGCAAGTAACTATTGGAAGGGTCAAACAAAACAAAATTAGGAAACCATGGGTGACGGTAGAAATGATAAATAAAATGGAGGAAAGAAGGAAATGGAAAAGGGTTAACACAGAACAAGGACGTAGAATGTATAGGGCTCTCAACAACGAACTGAGAAGGGAAACAAATAGGGCGAGGGAACAGTGGTGGAAGGGACAATGTAACGAAATAGAAAAGCTGGACGAAAGTGGGAGGGTCGATTTAATGTATAGAAAGGTGAAACAGTTAACGGGAAATAAAACACGAAACAGAACAACCACAATAAAAGATAATAATGGTAAAGTTATACGAGATCCAGCCAGCATAAGGGAAAGGTGGAAAGAATATGTCGAGGAACTATATGGGAAGGACATGAAGCCAACAAACATAATGTTAGAAAGTGAACAAGAAGTGGAGGATGATGATGTTGGACCTGGGATATTAGATAGTGAAATTGATAGGGCCTTGCGTGATATGAAAGGAAACAAAGCAACGGGCATTGACGAGATACCAGTTGAGCTACTTAAAAACCTGAGGGGAAAGGGTAAGAGGAAATTCTATAATTTATGTAGAAAAATTTATGATGAAGGGGAATGGCCAGAGGATTTTACTAAGACAATCCTGATTCCTTTGCAGAAAAAGAATAATGCTTCTGAGTGTAGGGATTATCGTACAATCAGTTTAATATCTCACGCGGCAAAGGTTATTCTAAGAGTATTGAATAGAAGAATTGAAGGAAAAATTAAGGAACAAATAGGAGAAGACCAGTTCGGATTTCAGAAAGGGAAAGGAACGAGGGATGCAATCGGGGTAATGAGGGTGCTAGTAGAACGAAGCCTGGAATTTAAAAAGGATATATGTGCATGTTTTGTCGATTTTGAAAAGGCTTTCGATAGAGTTCAATGGCCAAAATTAATGGGAATTTTAAAGAAAATTGGGTTGGACTGGAAAGATAGGCGTTTGGTGCAAAATTTGTACTTAAATCAAACAGCGCGAGTTAGAATAACTGAAGGAGAGTCGGAATGGGCAGAGTTAGGGAGAGGGGTAAGACAAGGATGCCCATTATCACCATCGCTTTTTAATATATATGCAGAGGAAATGGTGAATGAAGCTTGGGAAGAAATAAGCAAGGGAGTGATAGTTGGAGGGAAAGTAGTAAAGTCAGTAAGATATGCAGACGATAAAGCTATTGTGTGCGATTCCGAAAGGGGTTTACAAATACTAGTAAATGCACTAAACGATAAGGCAAGGGAATATGGAATGAAAATTAACGTAAGTAAAACTAAGGTAATGAGATTCACTAAGGGAAAGAAGGCTAAATTAACGATCAGGGTCGATGGGGAAAAACTAGAGCAGGTGGACAAATTCTCGTACTTGGGTAGTGTTCTATCTTGGGATGGGAGGTGTGGAGATGAGGTTCGAAAAAGAGTAGCATTGGCCAAGGAAGCTTTTATGAAGCGAAGGGAATTAATGACAAAGGGTCTCGATAAAGGAATCAGGAAAAGATTGGTAAAATCCTTGATATGGAGTGTTTTGCTATATGGGTGTGAAACGTGGACCTTACGAAAAGAGGACATCAAAAGATTGGAGGCATTTGAGATGTGGGTGTGGCGTAGAATGGAGAAGGTGAGCTGGGTGGATAGAAAAACAAACATAGAGGTGCTAGAAATGGTTGGGGAGGAAAGGGTTTTAATTGAAGTAATTAAGCGCCGACAAAAGAAATGGGTGGGTCAGATATTGAGAGGAGACAAATTGCTGAAGAATGTAATAGAGGGTAGAATGCAAGGGAAAAGACAGAGGGGAAGGCAAAGGCAAAAAATGTTAGATGACATAAAGGGTGGGGTAAGTTACCAGGTAGCGAAGGAAAGGGCTTTGAATGGGGAATATTAGGGCACATGGACCTACCAAAAGGTAGAACACTTATGTATGTATGTTAATCAAGAAGCCAACTCCTCCAAGTCTTCTATCCTTTGTTCTCCTGTAATAGAAAATATGCTCTTCCTTGAGCGTAATCAGTTCTTCTGATTTTCTTCTTACTTCACTGAGTCCGATGACATCCCATTTTACCTTCTCTGCTTCATTGAGTAGTTTCAAGAGTCTATTGTCACTCTTCAAGCTGTGGCAGTTATAGGTTGCGAAGTGTAAGGGTTTATTTCTTTTCTTCATGATGGACCTCTGTAATGCCACCATCTCCAGGACATCCGAATAGGTGGTGCTTTTACGTCTGGATAAATTTCCATTACAGAAGCTCATCATGATAAATTGTAATTGCGACTGGAGGGTAAAAGACAGTGATTCACCAGGCTGTNGAGGTCCTCACAGAGGCAGCCAACTCACAAAGCAGGTATTATTGAGGTTTTTCCCCCCCAGGAAATCACAAAGATTAAAGGAAAGGAAGTTATCTTGGTAGGTTGAAAACCTACAGAAATCCCGAAGGACATTACTAAGTCTTTGCTTTCATTGCATTATGGCTTTCCATGAAGTCACGCCTAACAACATCGATTTTATTACTAGAGGTGACTTGATATAAGTAAGGTATGTATACAAGTATGTTTGTCTAAACCAAATGTTGCTAAACTTCCAAGCTTAGCACATTACTAAATACCTGTGCTGATAATAGACTACTTCATTCAAAGACCTAATAATTTTCAGTTCAACAACAGTTAGATAAATTAAAATCATCCTACAAAACAAATTCCATAGGAAGGGGGTATTAAGTTAAATTTTTGGTCAGAGTTTTGCAAATATTTACGTAATACATCCCAATTTCATCAAAATTCTTTACTTTCACACATTGTCATCAAATACCAGTTGAATTTGAGGTCCTGTTTATTTTCTTGATGCTCACATAAAACTGCTTAGGAAAATAGCCACTAGAGGTGTTTATGGTGATATTTCCTCACAAGAGTATTATGATCTAACATCACTTCTAAATTTATCAGATAACCGTCTTCTTTTTCTGATTGATGTAGGGAATTAACAGGCAGTTAAGCTATCTGAACATTTAATTCAAAATTTAATGGCTGAGATACACTGAAAACAACAAAATACATGCAGGAGTGTCCAGACTATGAAAAACCTGTTGCAGGTGATTTATCCAATATTTTCATTGAATGTAATAAAAAAAAATGACAAAATCCATTAAAATTTTACGGCAACTTTAAAACTGCTAATAGTGTCCTTCTTCTACAGGTATATTCTGAGTAAATTACAGTACTGATCACCTGAGCAATAATAATTACAGAACTTCTTGAGAAAAATTAGATCCCAGGAGGGACTGCAAAGAATTGGTAAGAGGGGCAAATACAGGCCATGGCTTAGATGCAGCTGGTATGTTATTAAGATTACAGCAAGGCTTGAAAAATTCAATTAAAAATGGAAATACAATGTAAGTATTGTAATATTAGCAGATGTAAAATTAAGAAATAAGAATCAACCTACTTTTCCAGCAGATTCAGCAGGGGCAGCAAGAATGAAACCAAAGAGCCCTACGTCTGAGTATGAGAGTGAAAGGGCAGATGCTGAGGCATTGGGGTCAGCAGCTTGTACTTTTTGAGTGAGGGGATTGTTTTGACTGCCACAGCCCCATTTCACCAGAGGACCAATGCCTAGAGCGCGCTGGAGCACAGCAAATGCCAAAGCATCTTTTCCTGTTTTAAGTCTGGAAGATAAGAGAGAATTCATTAAATCAACTGCTTTGATGGTAGAGCCCCAAAAATGTAGAAAAAATCTACCTTAAATATAAAACATTATCATTATTAAGTTTCAAAGCATCAACCATGATTATTAATAAATTAAATTAAATTGCTCTGTGTCCTAGAAGTTGATTTTTCTTTTTCTCCAATTCATGAAAGAAAATTAAATCACTTTAGCCAGCCAAAATATACCCATTAAATTACACAAGGATAACCAACTTTATCACCAATATGTAATTATTTTCTCTAATATAATTTGATACATTGCACATTTGCTATTTGAGCTTCCTTACTATATTTTAGCTCAATCAAAATTACACAGTGAAATCTGATTTTTAGTAATTATTTTTAGTGCAGTTGTCTTACAATGCAAGTCTATGTTACAGCTTACAAACTACTGGGAATTGCTGAGTGTGAATAAATGAGATTAGACTATGACAGAATATATTAAAGAAATCCCTGAGAATTAATATATTTTTGGGTTGTTTTTCTTCAAAAATTGTATTAATTAAAGAGCAAGCTCGGTTCATCAACCCACAGCTTTGAATAAATACCCTCAATATTCTTTCACAGATAGTTGGAAACCAATGCATGTGACTAAATGAAAACAAGCTAACATTACACGAAAAGAATTCCACGATGCTTTGGAAAACTATGACTTTCTGATGAATATCCACTACAATAAAAGGTTCTTTACTGTTACAGTGACCTCAAGTACTGCACTACCTACAGATGGCTCCTTAACCCATTTATGCTGGAAGTAGAATTTTAGAATTTGTGCAGGAAATCTGTAAGTGCAGCATTATAACATCAATGTAAACTTGATAATTAAGAATAGTTTTTCTTAAAGAAAGTTGTTTGTATAACTTTAATGTTTTTGGCCTTTACTTTGTGGTATGCCTGAAGAAACACAATTAGTTAAACAAAGAAATTTAATTATACTACACCACAAGAGAAAACACACACACAACACCAATGCATATGTCCCAGGTCCTGATGATGATGCTAGGCATTGAAACCTGGGTCGTGTGTGCCTATTCCGTGGGTTAGTATAATTGAAATTCTTTGTCCAACTAATAGTGTTTCTTCAAAGTTGTTTGTAATTCAAACACTCATTATGACAAAAAGTATACTAAAGATATAAAGCTATAGGCTTCCAATAGGTAGTGTAGCAGTCATAGTGACAATAATGGAAAAGTATCAAGTACAATTATGACTCTTAACTTTAACCAAAAAGATATTTACAATACACCTTAAATGTAGCTAGCTGATAAATATTTTTAGGTTATTTAGTATTAATAAAAGATATAGATAGAGAAATTAAAGGTTTTCATACCCAGCTGCTTGACCAGCAACTGCAACTACAGCAAATGGTGAACTAGTGTATCGGCGGACTTCTGCTGAATAAAACTTGGAAGGTTCAGAGGAATTGCTGCCTCCACCAGATTGCAAACTGAGACCACTGGCCATATTCTGCAGCAGTGGGACATCTACTCCCATACCTACGACACTGGCACGCTCTCCAGTAAAGTGGCCATTGACGTAATGCTTCAACTGTGGAGGTCAAAATATTCCAATAGAGTACAAAATTCACACTTTAGGAAATACAACCACCAACGTTAACTTACCAATTCTGGGTTGTGTTTTCCAACCATGTGCTTAGGACAATATACTGAATTTCCCAAGCCTTTTCGGAAGGCAGCATGATGCAAGAGCTCAACAGCCCACACCTACAATAAGAGTAGAAGTTCCTGAGCTTTTGCACAACTAAATGAGTGGCACGAAACAAAGTAAAAAGGATTTTAAAGAAGGGTAATTCAAAACTGAGAAGACAAAATCCAAGAGGCCAAAATGTGAGGCGTTTTAGATCGATCAATATGAAAATTCACACTTCTTTAAGATTAATTATAAATACAACATTGCAAGTAAGCCATTAAAGTTTACCTGAGGAGAGCGAGAAGCTAGCTCGAGTTTCAGACGGGGTAAATTGTCTGATACTTCCCACGGTTTAAACTGCTGGCGGCAAGCTACTTCTTCAAGTATTTTCAGGTGGTCTTCGCTGAAAATTTTAAATGCATTTTTAAGCGTGAGAAAAAAAACAATGCAGCGCTTAGTTCTTAGTTTATAGTGACGTCCCAATTAAAAGACAACGGAAATAAATAGCATCGTGGAGAAAGAATAAAAAAAGAGGCGTCATACCAAGCTCGCCTTGCTATTAAGAAACTAGAGCCCTTAACCCTTCCGAAATTACAAAATCAAAGACATCTATGTCATTACATTAACAGAAGCTAAGAATTAAGATGTTACTATGCTTACATTTTATCCTTAGTCATTTCTAAAGTATATGTAATTGTTTCCCTCCCTGTTGTGCATGTAAGGTTTCCTCCAGCTTGTTGGATAGTTCGACGGATGCCGAAATGTGTAAAGTGCTCGGTTCCCAATCCAGCAGCAATTCTCAGGGTATGCGTACATCCTAAATTGTCGTAATTTTCGAACCGGGAACCAGCTCTAAGGAAATAAAAGTTAGATTGGTTAAATCCATTCCTGACCGATCAATGGAAAAATAAAAACCTCACTGACCTAAATATAATGGACACCCTAGAAACTGGAGAAACGCTTTCAGCTCCAGCAACTACGACTTTGTTAGGAAGAACACTGGCCTTCACCGGTTGGAATGATGGCTTATTATAAGACGACTTAACTGCTGGAGCAGCTGCTGCCGTTGCGTAGTGTTGCTTGCGCTACGAATCGATACCGAAAGAGTCGATGCAAAATTCGACACGACATGATTAGTCAAGCAATTATTGACAAATATCAAAATTAAGAACATTATTTCCAATAATAGCAAAACTACTATTTAAACGAAAGACTACCAAAATAAAATTCATATAAAGAGGTCAACTAGTCCTCAAACACTACGATTTTTTTAAAATTCTTATTATTTACCCAAACACTTCGTAAGCACGGTGCTTTTGTCACGGTAGAGGCCATTGTTATCTAAATAATAATCGCAAACTTTGTACCAAATTTCGGCTTCCTTGACAATATGGAGGAAGGTCTTAAGAAGACCAAATTCACTAAATTGAGCATCAACATCCGCGAAAAATCCGCTTGCTGTGTTTCATTTTTTTACTTACGCGTTTGATTCAAAAAGTGTTTTTAATTTACTAAAATTTGAAATTATCGCTGAATTCTATTTTGCTTTTTGATATTATTTATCATCTGACAAAGCTATTTTGACATTCAGTAGGAATTGTTGGGTCCTTCATCGACTGAACTTAAATCACTCGAAGGAAAGTATTTGCCCGTTCCATGTTTATTTGCAGTTGCAGTCTTCTTCACCATCATTTCAGAATTTGGATTATGTGAGTTTTTTAACCATTGATATTGTTTTATCTTGCAAATTATTCGAGCGCGATAAACCTTTGTACAATTACGTTACGTTTGAAAGTATAATTTTTACTTAGGCAGAATGGGAAATAATAATGAAAAAGCCGTTTATGCTTAACCTATACTGATGAGATGATCAATATCATATTTTTGCGAAGATTTTGTGAAAGAAAAGTGACTAATTGAGATTGACAGTGCCAGGATTAAAACAAGCTGATTCCCTCAGCTACTTAGTCTACCGACTTATCAAATCAACTAAAGTTTTGACAATAGTAAATGAAAATGATCGCCCTATTTGCGACGATTTCAAGGCAGTCGGAAGTTTACTTTTTAATAAGCTACAAATACCATAATTGGATTTTAATGGAAGGAGGATGTCAATCTGTGAAAGTTCCAGTACTGGTTCGTAGTTATATCAGTGACTCATTCATAAATTTAGGGTTGGAGAAAAAACAGTGCTACGGAGGATGCCAATCATTGACAATGGAATGTCCCAATTTTCTCCTACCTTTTACAACTAATGAGGATTAGTGGAAAAGATTCAGCTAGAAAAGACAATGGCAGGGCTCTCCAAATGCCCACAAAAACATCATTTTTATTGTCAAGAACTTTCGGACAAAAAGACAAGAATATCAAGAAAAGTTATGTTAAATTTCAGTTTTCCAAAATATTTCCTACAGTTATTAATAGTACAAAAGGTTGCATAGCTTTCTTAATCTAAAGAACGAAAGCTTAACTCAAATTTATAATTTTCTTACAATCATTGAAATACTTAAGTCAGTCAGAAAATTTTCCTTTGTAGCCTTATTAAATTTAATAAGGCTACAAAGGAAAATTTTCTGACTTAGTCATTAAAAGTTTTTTCTTTCATAAGGCATCTATAACAATTTTCCCTCTCCCAAAGTTCCAAATTAATCAAGCAAACCATGTATCTGGATTTAGACACAAATGCTTCAATTCTTGAGTTAATCACAAAAGCAAACTATATATAAACTCATTTATAGTGTAACAATATCCCACCTTTCAGTTGCTTATCAATCTGCCTTTAGGCATTACACTAGCATTGCAACCATCATCCACCAAGGTCACCAATGATATTAAACTTCTAATGGACAGTAGGAAATCACTATTCTTGGGTTGATAGATTTAAGTAAGGCCTTTGACTCTGTTGATACCAACTTACTACTTGCCAAATTGCAAATTTTCAATCTGCAATGCCTTGAATCTACTCCTATCACACTGGTTGATCACAAACTTACTAAATCAATGGTATTCATTCCAAAGTGAGATTAATCACAGGGTCCTTCAAGGGTATGTACTTGGCATGTTGCTCTTCTCCCTGTACATTCAGAATTTATTGAAGTATGTTAATCATTCTGCCTACTATTTGTATAAAGATGACCTAAGGATTTATTTATCCACTGACCCAAATAACCTGTTAAAATAACTTGAACTTATTAATCAGGACCTCTCTCAGCTGCATCTAGGGATGAATTCTGTTGCTCTTGGTATAAATCCCAATTAATCTCAAGTTAAATATTTTAGAACAGCAGGATTCTCAGCAATATCGATATACTGTGAATAACAAAAACAAAAATTGATATTAAGGAAATTGAATACTGTTCTGTTAAGAACCATGCTGCATCCATGGACCATTCTTTCACTTGGATGCTTAAAGTACATCATATATGCAAAAGAATGTACTATATACTCTAATACCTTAGAAGGTATAAAAATAAAGAAGACCCTTGTACAAGCATTGATCCTCCATGTAATTGATAATATTTATCTCCAATGCCAAGAAATTTGACCACATTACCCCTCTTCTGAAAGAATTGAATTGGGTGCAAATTGACTCCAGATGAAAGCTTCATACACTCGATCTTGCCCACAAAATAATCCATTGCCCTTCTTATTTCTCTTCCTACTTCAGTGGTCCTAGTAGCACACATAGCTTTGACACTCCATCAGGTAGGCTCATGATTCCTACTCACGTAACTGAAAATTGCTCTAAATCTTTCATGTGTCTAGAAGCAAGACATTGGAATGATCTACACAGCCCCAGAATTAGTCTTTCATTTCCTTTCTTTAACCAGACTATAGGTTATTATTAGAATCATTTTTAATGTCACTATTATTATTGCTATGCTATATATAATGATTATTATTATAATCGTTATAACGTCACAATTATTGGACATTTTATATTTCTATCTACCTCACAATGCTGCTGGTAAAAAAAGAATAGTAGCAAAAATTTTTGCTCCTATTCTTGTGTGAGTGCTTTCCTTAGCTGTTAGTTTTTCCCTTAAGGTCTTCAGCTGCAGAGTATTTGTGTAGATTCGACTCAGTGGCAGTTCCTCAGAGGAAGACGAGTAAAAGTATCATAATCTTTTGTGTTTCAATAGGCACCTCACTTGCAGTTATGGCCAAGGCACACTGTGTACTGGTTAAATGCTTGATGTGCTTTCTCGTTTGGAGGAGATAGCAATGACATTTCACCTGAGCAACATCATCATTATAGGCCCCCTCATAACTACTCCCCAATACATTTAGAAAAAATTGCCTTATTTTTTCGTCGGATGTAGGCCTCCCCAAGCGCTTTCCAATTCTCTCTATTCTGAGCCTCTCGTTGCCATGTTACCCCTAAATACTGAATGATGTCTCTGTTCCATTGGTCCCTTGGTCTTCTTCTTGATCTCTTCACATGCTGATGTCCATCAGTAGTCATTCCTTGCAACATGGCCTGCCCACATCCATTTCAGTGATCTTACCTTATCTATGATGTCTGTCACTCCTGTTATCTTCCTAACCCAGGTGTTGCGTTTCCTGTCTCTTCTTGTGATTCCAAGCATACATCGTTCCATACTTCTTTGTGTAGTCTGAAGTCGCTGGGTTATTGCTGCGTTTAACACCCATGTTTCACTTCCATATGTCAAAACTGGTAGAATGCATTGGTTGAAGACCTTTCTCTTCAAGACCATTGGCATTTTCGACTTCAGAATATGGGCGTTTCTTCCGAAGGCACTCCAGCCTAGTTTCATTCTTCGATTCACTTCATTAATCCTGTTTTTCTCTCCTGTCGTAACCAGTTGTCCCAGGTAAGTGTACTCTGAACAAACATCAATGGGTACCTCTTGTAGTAGGATTGGTACTTGTGCTGCAAAAGAATTATACATTACCTTAGTTTTCGATAAGTTTATCCTGAGTCCTATTTTCTGCCCAGCCGCGTTCAGTTCTTGAAGTCTTGATGCTAGATCTTCACCGTTGGTTGCGAAGAGTACTATATCATCTGCGAAACGCAAATGACTGATGTGCTCTCCATTGATCCGTAGGCCTCTTTCCTCCCAGTCTAAGGTTTTAAAGACTTCTTCCAGAACGGCTGTAAAAAGAATTGGTGAAAGGCAGTCGCCTTGTCTCACTCCCTTCTCAATCCGGAATTCCTCTGTTTCTTCATGCAGCATTACAGAGGCTGTGGCGTCCTTGTAGATGCTGCGTAGAAGTTGGATGTACTTTGTATCTATCCCTTGTTTCCCCAGTGCCTCCAGTGTGGAGGAGGTACTTACCGAGTCAAAGGCCTGGGCATAATCCACGAAGCAGAGTACTAGTGGCATCTCGTATTCGTTCATTTTGCTGATAATTTCTTGCAGCGTGTGGATGTGGTCCATAGTGCTGAATCCCTTGCGAAATCCAGCTTGTTCTCTGGGCTGGGCAGCTGCCAGGGACGTCTTCAGACGTGCAGCTATTACTCTCATGAACGTTTTGTAAATAACAGGAAGGAGGCTGATGGGGCGGTAGTTCTTCAAATCTTCCTTGCTTCCTTTCTTGTGCAAAAGGACAATCTTTGCATGGTTCCATTCCTTCGGAATTCTCCCTTGTCTAAGGCAATTAGTGAATAACTGCGCTAGGACAGGAGAAATTTCTGTAACACCAAGTTTCAGATATTCTGCTAAAACTCCATCAGCTCCTCCTGCCTTTCCATTCTTCATCTTCTTGATGGCCTCTGTTACTTCTTCTGGGAGAATAGAGGGGGGATTTTCTGAGTTTTGTGTTTCTTCTTGGTTTTCCTCTTCAACATTTTCTGTCTTCTTGTATAAGTTGGTGAAGTATTCGGTTACTGTCCTCAGTATTGCTTGTCTATTGGAAGTTGTTGTGCCATCTTCTTTCTGGACGACCAAGATTTGTTTCTTTCCCATTGCTAGGCGTCGTCTGACCCTCTTCATACTCTTGTTGTTCTCTATAGCTTCTTGTACAATTCTTTCGTTAAAATTCCTTACATCTTCCTTCATCGCCACTCTGATAGACTTGCATAGCTCGACATATTCGATATTTTCCTTTGGCAAGTCTGAGTGCTTCAGTTGCTTTCGCTGTTTCATCATTTTCCTGGTTCTGTCGCTGAACTTCTTATCCTTTGGTCTTTTTGGTGTACTTGCTACTTCTTCTGCCGCTGCTTTCACGACTTCCATGACTTTGGCTTCCAGTTCTACTTCTTGAAGTGCTGAAAACCTATTTCTAAGTTCCAGCTGGAACTCTTTCCTATTTTCTTCTAATTTTCTAATACTTACCTCCTGTTTCCTGCTTGAGACCAACTTCTTTCGCTCCATTCTGACGTTAATCTTCATTCTGCATCTAACTATCCTATGGTCACTGCCGGTGTTGAAGTTGTTTAGTACCTCACAATTAGTAACTGGGTAGAGTTTGTTAACCAATATGTAGTCTATTTCGTTTTTTACTCCATTAGGACCTCTCCAAGTCCACTTCCTTGTAGGATTCTTCTTGAAATATGTGTTTGTTATGTACATATTGGTGCACTCTGCAAACTCTACCAGGCGGTGACCTCGTTCATTTCTCTGTCCTAGTCCATGTTTTCCTGTGACAGCATCATCTGCTTCCTGCTGACCTACACGAGCGTTAAAATCGCCCATGATGATTTTATAATAGTGATCTTCCTTGTCATGTTCCTTGCCGAGAGTCTGGTAGAAATTTTCAATTTCCTCTTCGCTGCTTGCTGCTGTTGGTGCATAAACTTGGATAATCTGAACAGAGTAACGCTTGTTTATCCTTAGGATTAGCTTACATATTCTGTCAGATACACTTTCTATTTTCTCCACATTATTTTTCCATTTCTTGTTAATCAAGAAGCCAACTCCTCCAAGTCTTCCATCCTTTGTTCCCCTATAATAGAAAATATGCTCTTCCTTGAGTGTAACCAGTTCTTCTGATTTTCTTCTTACTTCACTGAGTCCGATGACATCCCACTTTATCTTCTCTGCTTCATTGAGCAATTCCAGGAGTCGATCTTCGCTCTTCAAGCTGCGGCAGTTGTAGGTTGCGAAGTGTAGGGGGTTATTTCTTTTCTTCATGATGGACCTCTGTAATGCCACCACCTCCCGGACATCCGAATGGGTGGTGCTTTTACGTCCGGATAAATTTCCATTACAGAAGCTCATCATGATAAATTGTAATTGCGCCTGGAGGGTAAAAGACAGTGATTCACCAGGCTGTCTCACTGCCGGTTGGTGAATGAATGAGTGCCACTCTCACTATTTGGCCGGAGATATTGTTGAAGCCTTCTTAGCATGGTTGAACCTGAGCTATACATTGCCTCCAATCTCCGTTTACACCCCTCCGCCCCGATGAGGCAATGAACTGTGGCAGTGTGAGGAGGGGATATATGTATCTTCTCTGGATTACAACCTTGTCGTAGTGGAAGGACTCGTGTGTTACTATTACCAAAAGAGCTAATGTGGCTGGAATTTTGTTCTTGGTAGGATTGCCCACCCCAGAAAGGTCAATATGTATGGGCCGGACAATAATTATTCCATGCAGCGCATCTACCTCAGTGAGGCAACTGCAAAGACATGTACCTCAATGGGGCAGCCAGTGAGTGTAATAATACCACATTAAACACTGTTAATGAATGCAAGGGGAGACGACCAATAATCTTTATCCCATGAACATGATATCCCAAACACTGAGCACTTCACAGGGCAAGGAGGTAGTAATAGAAGGGACAGTACAATAAATTAGAGTAGCTGGCTGAAAATGGAAGGGCTTGTACAGAATAGCGAAATAATTAAGAGTAACAGAATAGCCACTGTGTAAAATTGCAGGAGAAACAGTCTTACAGGACCCAGTCAGCATAAAGGGATGGTGGAAAGGATATGTCGATGAACTGTATGAGAAAAACATACAGCTTACCAAGATAATGATAAAAAGTTAGTTAGAAAACTAACATGTTGGATCTGGGATATTAATAGGGCAATGACATGTTCACTTGATATATTGTTTGGTTTAAATGGAAAATTACAAACTTAACACATTAGTAACTCAAAAAATACACTATGATGGCATATCTGCACGTTTTTTAATTTTATGAGAGGAGAGAGAAACTTAGTGTAATTCTGAGTTCATAAAATATAATTCCTACAAACAAAAGCAACCATCATCTAAAAAGGAGGTTAAAAGAAAAGATTATTTTCTTTGAAGAGGGATCTAAATAAATTGAAGGCTTAGAAAATTTCTCTATTTCCAAGAACTGAAATGTCGGCAAATAAAAATGTAACTGAACCAAGCAATAATAAAATTGTTTATTTACAAAGGCACCAACTCATCCTTATGCAAATTATACACTCAAAAATTCAGTTGAAACAATCATAATAAGAGGATTAAATTCCTTTCATTACAACAAACTGAAGTCGTCGAACCATGCAAAATATTTCCATGATTACATTCAGTCTTTTAAAATAGGCTGATACAATAAAAACAACTGAGTTATTGTACTTTTTCCGAATTTATTTTAACAAGAATGCATGTGATCACTTATGAATATGCAATAATGACAACGATTGCTATTGGTATTAAGTGGGATCTTAAGAATATGATTAATTTACTGGGTTTCAGCAACCTTGACTTCAAGTTCATATGAAAATATTGCATTGGATCATGTGCCCATGTCACTCTTCCTATTTCACTTCAGTAAACAGTCCAGTGGGAGTTATTGAGTCTATTCTTCACACGATGACCCAAACTGTATCCGGGACCACCAAATCCTTCACTGCCCAAGGGATACTTGTCACGCATCTCAGTTCCTAGGAGTCATCAAAAGGCTGCTATTTCCAGGGGCAACGGACATCTCAGCCACAATGTGATGCCCACTGCATGCACCCGTGGTAGTTGTGTCTCGCTGAGGACTCTGCAGTGATGACACAGCATCCATCACGTGAGACCCACAGCACTTGAAGCCGCTCGCTTGCAAGAGAAACCCTTTCACATCTCAATCACTAAATCACAAGCTTTGGAATGAATAACATCATTGCTTAGCCGCGATGATAATAAATGTGAAACAAAATGAAATCAATTAAGTTTTCCTCACTACAGGTAAGGAAATTTTGATTTAATCTTCTTAGAAAAGTTTTCTTCGCTATGAAGCAAGTTCTTAGGAAATTAAAAATGTGAAAGGGGCCACCTTGGAAGAAGTGATAATGCTTACACACATCTTAAACAAATTTATCTACTTTTACTTAAAGATACAAATCAATTTAGGGTTATCATTGAAAAATTGAGATCCTTATTAGGTTATGGAATGAACATTTTATATGCTGTAAATTTAGCTTTGCACAAGTTTAAGATACCTATAATAAAATTTTACTAGGAAAATGACTGTAAAACAACAAAATTACTATCAATCTTACTTATAACTTAAGATATCAATAAACTATAGCATTGTAAATCTGCAAATTTACAAGAAGGCACAATTGAAAGTTTTGAAACTGCAAAAGGATTTGAAAATCATCCTATCAAATAATTGTTTCTGAAACAAGCATAAAAATTATTTTCCTCAAATTACATCCCCCTATTAATTAAATACTTCTAAGAGGTGAATATGTAATTAGAGTGACTTCTAAAGCCAAGTATGTACAGACCCAAGCAGATTTCTAAAACTAAGAATAATTAAGCTGTAAAGCTTCAACACTATGCTTTCAATTTTTAAAAGTCAGATTTCCATTATTTCTTCAGAATATAAAACTACTACAAAGTCGCGGCTGGTTTATTAGATTCTTCTTCAGTGTTCAGTCTATCGATTGGTTTGCAGCAAATCGCCATTCCTATTGTTTATCTGCCTTCCTCCTTATTTCCGAGTAGCTTTTACATCCAACGTCCTTCATTATCTGACTCAGATATTGCAGATGTGGCCTTCCTTTCTTTCTCTTTCCCTTCCATTATAAATTTCAGGATTGCTTCATGTCACAGTAAGTGTCCAACAAACTTAACTTATCTCTGAACTATTGTTTTCCCTAAGCTATGTTTTTCCTCTATCCTTTTCAGGACCTCCTCATTTGTAACCCTCTCTGTCCATCCAATTAGATTCTATTTTACATAATTTAAATCAGCAAATAAGAAATCTAAAGATTCAGAGATCCTGACTAACTGTTGATATTTTCATATTCAATTGTTATGATTAACTCCGTTCAATTTAAACTATTTTGTAAATTTTCCAAAATATGAAAGAATAAGAAAACTATAATAAGACTTCTCATAATTCTTTGAGGACAAGGAGTAGACAATTCCACAAAACCCATTCCATTGACAATTGAGAGAGGGTTCTTCCAAAATATTATCCTCTTCCTTTTTCTGAAATTTCACACAAATCTGAGAGAGGGGAATTTGGGAGGACTTATTTATTTAGTATCTTGTGGAGAAGCAACAAGCTTGTTCTTAACAATTATAAATTGTTCCCTAACAACAAGTTAGCTGAGTTTATATTATATAGAACTTAAACATTCGTACGAGCAATCCAAGGACAGTAAATTAGCAAAATGAGTCCTTCAGCCAATACCTTAAAAGAATGTCAAAACATACTCTGCAAATAATTTCCAAAGACTGAATCAGATTTTGGTAATATTATACATTCTTCCTATGAAAAGAGCAATCCTAATCCTTAGATTCCAACAAAGGGACATAAATTATAGCATTTGCTAATCTTGCTATGCTTTAACGGTGTAAAAAGGCTTTTCGTTCTGAAAGAAGGTTTTTCACAAAACAATTCTAAATCATCTTTAAAATAGATGATTGATTGATTCTTATCAATCTGCTAGTCTAACATAGAGGATAAACAAACTAAACTGTAGGAAAGCCTTCAAATCTAACTAGTGAAACTAATGGTCATGAGATAAAATAATGACTAAAGCCACACCATAACAGCAAATGGATGGATGGAATCAACACAAAAGCAATACAAATTGAAAGCTGAATAAATCTCTACTTATCATAACTCTCATAATGACAAATATAAATGAATGATCATGATTGATGTGAAAGAAAAATCTGTTTAAGAAGCTACAATTTTTGAAAGTTTTAGAAAAATGTTATAAGTAACCTATTGATGAAAACTAAATTTTATTTTCATTACCATCAATAGCATAACAAAATAACAATAACTTATAGAAAATATATACTTCTAAAAGTAATTCCATTTGTAAATGTTTATCTAGCAGTGTTGCCAGAAAGCTAGGTGTGGACCTTATTAAATTTAATAAGGCTACAAAGGAAAATTTTCTGACTTAGTCATTAAAAGTTTTTTCTTTCATAAGGCATCTATAACAATTTTCCCTCTCCCAAAGTTCCAAATTAATCAAGCAAACCATGTATCTGGATTTAGACACAAATGCTTCAATTCTTGAGTTAATCACAAAAGCAAACTATATATAAACTCATTTATAGTGTAACAATATCCCACCTTTCAGTTGCTTATCAATCTGCCTTTAGGCATTACACTAGCATTGCAACCATCATCCACCAAGGTCACCAATGATATTAAACTTCTAATGGACAGTAGGAAATCACTATTCTTGGGTTGATAGATTTAAGTAAGGCCTTTGACTCTGTTGATACCAACTTACTACTTGCCAAATTGCAAATTTTCAATCTGCAATGCCTTGAATCTACTCCTATCACACTGGTTGATCACAAACTTACTAAATCAATGGTATTCATTCCAAAGTGAGATTAATCACAGGGTCCTTCAAGGGTATGTACTTGGCATGTTGCTCTTCTCCCTGTACATTCAGAATTTATTGAAGTATGTTAATCATTCTGCCTACTATTTGTATAAAGATGACCTAAGGATTTATTTATCCACTGACCCAAATAACCTGTTAAAATAACTTGAACTTATTAATCAGGACCTCTCTCAGCTGCATCTAGGGATGAATTCTGTTGCTCTTGGTATAAATCCCAATTAATCTCAAGTTAAATATTTTAGAACAGCAGGATTCTCAGCAATATCGATATACTGTGAATAACAAAAACAAAAATTGATATTAAGGAAATTGAATACTGTTCTGTTAAGAACCATGCTGCATCCATGGACCATTCTTTCACTTGGATGCTTAAAGTACATCATATATGCAAAAGAATGTACTATATACTCTAATACCTTAGAAGGTATAAAAATAAAGAAGACCCTTGTACAAGCATTGATCCTCCATGTAATTGATAATATTTATCTCCAATGCCAAGAAATTTGACCACATTACCCCTCTTCTGAAAGAATTGAATTGGGTGCAAATTGACTCCAGATGAAAGCTTCATACACTCGATCTTGCCCACAAAATAATCCATTGCCCTTCTTATTTCTCTTCCTACTTCAGTGGTCCTAGTAGCACACATAGCTTTGACACTCCATCAGGTAGGCTCATGATTCCTACTCACGTAACTGAAAATTGCTCTAAATCTTTCATGTGTCTAGAAGCAAGACATTGGAATGATCTACACAGCCCCAGAATTAGTCTTTCATTTCCTTTCTTTAACCAGACTATAGGTTATTATTAGAATCATTTTTAATGTCACTATTATTATTGCTATGCTATATATAATGATTATTATTATAATCGTTATAACGTCACAATTATTGGACATTTTATATTTCTATCTACCTCACAATGCTGCTGGTAAAAAAAGAATAGTAGCAAAAATTTTTGCTCCTATTCTTGTGTGAGTGCTTTCCTTAGCTGTTAGTTTTTCCCTTAAGGTCTTCAGCTGCAGAGTATTTGTGTAGATTCGACTCAGTGGCAGTTCCTCAGAGGAAGACGAGTAAAAGTATCATAATCTTTTGTGTTTCAATAGGCACCTCACTTGCAGTTATGGCCAAGGCACACTGTGTACTGGTTAAATGCTTGATGTGCTTTCTCGTTTGGAGGAGATAGCAATGACATTTCACCTGAGCAACATCATCATTATAGGCCCCCTCATAACTACTCCCCAATACATTTAGAAAAAATTGCCTTATTTTTTCGTCGGATGTAGGCCTCCCCAAGCGCTTTCCAATTCTCTCTATTCTGAGCCTCTCGTTGCCATGTTACCCCTAAATACTGAATGATGTCTCTGTTCCATTGGTCCCTTGGTCTTCTTCTTGGTCTCTTCACGTCTCTTGGTATCCAGTTCAGAACTGCTGATGTCCATCGGTTGTCGTTTCTCCTTGCAACATGGCCTGCCCACATCCATTTCAGTGATCTTACCTTATCTATGATGTCTGTCACTCCTGTTATCTTCCTAACCCAGGTGTTGCGTTTCCTGTCTCTTCTTGTTATTCCAAGCATACATTGTTCCATACTTCTTTGTGTAGTCTGAAGTCGCTGGGTTATTGCTGTGTTTAACACCCATGTTTCACTTCCATATGTCAAAACTGGTAGAATGCATTGGTTGAAGACCTTTCTCTTCAAGACCATTGGATATTTTCAACTTCAGAATATGGGCATTCCTTCCGAAAGCACTGCATCCTAGTTTTATTCTTCGATTCACTTAATTGATCCTGTTGGTAGTAGTAGTATTGTTAAAAGTGCTTCGACAGCTAAGGTCATTTTGCACGTGAGCCCCCACCGGGAATCGAACCCGGGGTCACTTTCATCAAAGTCGAACGCGTTGCCCACTTGGCTATCTGGGAGCCCAATTGATCCTGTTTTTCTCTCCAGTTGTCCCAGGCAAGTGTACTCTGAACAAACATCAAGGGGTACCTCTTGTAGTAAGACTGGTACTTGTGCTGCAAAAGAATTACACATTACCTTAGTTTTTGATAAGTTTATCCTGAGTCCTATTTTCTGACCCGCCACATTCAGTACTTGAAGTCTTGATCTTCACCATTGGTTACAAAGAGTACTATATCATCTGCGAAATGCAAATGACTGATGTGCTCTCCATTGATCCATAGGCCTCTTTCCTCCCAGTCTAAGGTTTTAAAAACTTCTTCCAGAATGGCTGTAAAAAGAATTGGTGAAAGGCAGTTGCCTTGTCTCACTCCCTTCTCAATCCGGAATTCCTAGCATTACCTAGGCTGTGGCATCCTTGTAGATGCTTCGTAAAAGTTGGATGTACTTGGCATCTATCCCTTGTTTCCCCAGTTCTCCAGTGTGGAGGAGGTACTTACCATGTCAAAGGCCTTGGCATAGTCCACGAAGAAGAGTACTAGTGGCATCTCATATTCGTTCATTCTGCTGATAATTTCTTGCAGCGTGTGGATGTGGTCCATAGTGCTGAATCCCTTGCAAAATCCAGTTTGTTCTCTGGGCTGGGCAGCTGCCAGGGACGTCTTCAGATGTGCAGCTAATATGAACTAATATGTTCTCATGGACGTTTTGTAAATAACAGGAAGGAGGCTGATGGGGTGGTAGTTCTTAAAATCTTCCTTTCTTGTGCAAAAGGACAATCTTTGCATTGTTCCATTCCTTTGGAATTGTCCCTTGTCTAAGGAAATTAGTGAATAACTGCGCTAGGACAGGAGTAATTTCTGTAACTCCAAGTTTCAAGTTAATCTTCATTCTGCATCTAACTATCCTATGGTCACTTACGGTGTTGAAGTTGTTTAGTACCTCAGAATTAGTAACTGGGTAGAGTTTGTTAACCAATATGTAGTCTATTTCGTTTTTTACTCCATTAGGACCTCTCCAAGTCCACTTCCTTGTAGGATTCTTCTTGAAATATGTATTTGTTATGTACATATTGGTGCACTCTGCAAAATCTACCA
>KZ308748.1:596877-680836 GCA_000376725.2 Ladona fulva
GGCACAATTGAAAGTTTTGAAACTGCAAAAGGATTTGAAAATCATCCTATCAAATAATTGTTTCTGAAACAAGCATAAAAATTATTTTCCTCAAATTACATCCCCCTATTAATTAAATACTTCTAAGAGGTGAATATGTAATTAGAGTGACTTCTAAAGCCAAGTATGTACAGACCCAAGCAGATTTCTAAAACTAAGAATAATTAAGCTGTAAAGCTTCAACACTATGCTTTCAATTTTTAAAAGTCAGATTTCCATTATTTCTTCAGAATATAAAACTACTACAAAGTCGCGGCTGGTTTATTAGATTCTTCTTCAGTGTTCAGTCTATCGATTGGTTTGCAGCAAATCGCCATTCCTATTGTTTATCTGCCTTCCTCCTTATTTCCGAGTAGCTTTTACATCCAACGTCCTTCATTATCTGACTCAGATATTGCAGATGTGGCCTTCCTTTCTTTCTCTTTCCCTTCCATTATAAATTTCAGGATTGCTTCATGTCACAGTAAGTGTCCAACAAACTTAACTTATCTCTGAACTATTGTTTTCCCTAAGCTATGTTTTTCCTCTATCCTTTTCAGGACCTCCTCATTTGTAACCCTCTCTGTCCATCCAATTAGATTCTATTTTACATAATTTAAATCAGCAAATAAGAAATCTAAAGATTCAGAGATCCTGACTAACTGTTGATATTTTCATATTCAATTGTTATGATTAACTCCGTTCAATTTAAACTATTTTGTAAATTTTCCAAAATATGAAAGAATAAGAAAACTATAATAAGACTTCTCATAATTCTTTGAGGACAAGGAGTAGACAATTCCACAAAACCCATTCCATTGACAATTGAGAGAGGGTTCTTCCAAAATATTATCCTCTTCCTTTTTCTGAAATTTCACACAAATCTGAGAGAGGGGAATTTGGGAGGACTTATTTATTTAGTATCTTGTGGAGAAGCAACAAGCTTGTTCTTAACAATTATAAATTGTTCCCTAACAACAAGTTAGCTGAGTTTATATTATATAGAACTTAAACATTCGTACGAGCAATCCAAGGACAGTAAATTAGCAAAATGAGTCCTTCAGCCAATACCTTAAAAGAATGTCAAAACATACTCTGCAAATAATTTCCAAAGACTGAATCAGATTTTGGTAATATTATACATTCTTCCTATGAAAAGAGCAATCCTAATCCTTAGATTCCAACAAAGGGACATAAATTATAGCATTTGCTAATCTTGCTATGCTTTAACGGTGTAAAAAGGCTTTTCGTTCTGAAAGAAGGTTTTTCACAAAACAATTCTAAATCATCTTTAAAATAGATGATTGATTGATTCTTATCAATCTGCTAGTCTAACATAGAGGATAAACAAACTAAACTGTAGGAAAGCCTTCAAATCTAACTAGTGAAACTAATGGTCATGAGATAAAATAATGACTAAAGCCACACCATAACAGCAAATGGATGGATGGAATCAACACAAAAGCAATACAAATTGAAAGCTGAATAAATCTCTACTTATCATAACTCTCATAATGACAAATATAAATGAATGATCATGATTGATGTGAAAGAAAAATCTGTTTAAGAAGCTACAATTTTTGAAAGTTTTAGAAAAATGTTATAAGTAACCTATTGATGAAAACTAAATTTTATTTTCATTACCATCAATAGCATAACAAAATAACAATAACTTATAGAAAATATATACTTCTAAAAGTAATTCCATTTGTAAATGTTTATCTAGCAGTGTTGCCAGAAAGCTAAGTAGCCACATATAGAGAAATAACAGGTATTGTTCATTGCCTACAGATTTATGAGAGAATAAGCTATTTTTTAATCATGTATACAAATTAGGAGGTATCCCAAAGATAATAAAAAAGATTGATGTCCTGCATTAACTAATAAATGGTATAAATAATACAATACTGTGGAAATGCTATGGAAATTCATATAAATTATTTCTTACTAGTATTTTAAATATACAATTACGCAAAATATAACTAAATGCATACAATATGAGAAAGAGGAATTCAAAGAAAATGATGAAGCTTAAATCCTTTGATAATGATAAAGGTAATTATTTGGATAAAATATTTAAAAATTATCTTTAAACTGTTTGTAGTTATCTGATTTCCTTCAAAAAATGCATATTCTAAAGACAATTACATACAAATAAATTGAATACTTAATGTTCTATTTATGTTTACCCCTTTCAGTGAGACAGTTATGAAGACACATTTATTATGTGCTAATTACTTAATTACTATTTTGTTAAAAAGGATTATCTCTAATTATTATGATTCATTTATCAGTTTATTAATAATCATAGGGAAAATGAAAGGTCCATATATTGAGATGAGAAGGGTTAATAAAATTTGTTTACAAAAATGTAGATTTTAGCTTCACTGAACCTAAACCAAACAACTTAAATTTGCAACATATTGAACCTACTTGCTTTAGCCACAGGAATCAGTAGCAATTCATTACTCCATGAAATGAAATCAATACTTATGGATTGCATTCGGCTCTTAAATTTTAATCTTGAATTTCCCTGAAATTTATTGTTAACTTTCTAAATTATTTTGGTTTTCTCTTTTTCACTATTTCACCACACATTTGTCAGCACTGCCAATGAATAAATTTCAATACTCAACACAAGAAACAGATACTTAAGTATATGAGATATATAAGCCATAAACTTTGTTTTTACAAAGTTTATGACTTTAATTACACCAACAAACAAAGTTTATTGCTATAGTTAAAGTATATTTTAAACATTGTAACAAAATTTAAAATTTTAAACAAAGTTTTAAAGCATATTTAAACAAAGGTTGCTACTGCTTCTTTTCTCTGCTAATTGAAAATATTAGCAGAGAAAAGAACAAATTCATGAATGTGAATAAAATTTCCCTGGGTTTCTCTTTGGGTATAGTATTCAGTCACCAAGATTTTGAAAGCTTATTTCTCCATTGTCCTCAGGGTCCTGGGGTCAAAAACTGTCACATTTATAATCATCTCCTCCAAGACTGATGTCTCCTGATGGGACCCCCATCTTTTTCTCCTACTCACTTTTCATTCAATGTGAAATGACTGAGCACACTGAGGGGAATGGCCAAGCCAGCCTTCAAAATGTCACGGGTGAAATGCTTGGATAAGAAAATTTCACACCTATCAAAAACTATAAAAGTATTAAATATTTCCAGTAAACCAAGAGACTAGTGTTTATGAACGAGTCTACTTCCAGCTAGATTTCATAGCAAATCATACAATACTTAGCATCACTTTTTCAAAGGTGTCACAGAGAATGTCTTTCCTCTAAAGAGAATGACTAGATTAAAAAATTTAAAATTCAGGATAATATTTCACTTAACAACTGCAGTGTGATTAAGCCCAAATATGAAATAAAATAAATATAAAATGCAACTGAGAATAAGTAAGGTTAAGTTGAAGGACCAACAATAAAGAAACCAGTGGCATCTTAATTTGATTTGCAAATTAAATGGCAAGTGCATTACATTCAGTTGATCCAGACACTGCATGTACAACACTCTAATTTTTACACAGTTAAATGTGCAACTTAAAATAAATGTCAACAGTTGCTATTGGCAACATCAAGTATTGGATACTAACATGTCTTTTTTATCCCTGCAGGCATCGCCAATTTGCAAAACAATTCATCCGATGCGACAACTTTCTTTCACTGCAGCTCCTTCTGAAATATGAGTGCTGCCATTTTGCACCAAGGCCTATGGCAGGCACAAATTTTTCATTTTAATTGATATACTTAGAGATAACTCAAAGCTAACACAGGCCATCCAAAACAGTATCTTTATGATTTTTATCAAATGACTCTTCAGTTTTCAGATTCTAAAAATCACATGTAAGGCTGTATTTAATGTAGGGAAAAGAATTCCAAGTAAAATTTTGAAATATACTGATTGCTGTACATGCATAGAAAATATTGTTATTACTTATCAGAAAGAAACATTTGCTTTCCAGATACCTGAATTTCCTCTATAGGTAATGAAAACCAAGACCTAATCTACACCATACTAGCAATTAGATGCAGTGATAAATATCACTGATGAAAAATACGAGGGTAGTCCCAGAAATACCTGACCTGACATATAGATGGAGGTTCTTGCTTGAAAAAAAAATATTATGGTCGAAAGTAAGTAAGTTAAAAAGCTTAAGTGTGAAGATTCAAGATGCTACATTGTTTAGTATTTGTTTGACAGCCAACAATAGTGAATTTGTAAACATAGAAAAAATTGGTCATCGTTATGTGATATAAATCTTTCATTTGAAAGGCCTCAGTCTGACCAATATCAAAGCTAAACAAAAAAAACCAATCAACAGTATTATGCAAACTTATTACAGCATTTGAGCGATGAAATCAAGAAAAAATGGCTGCAGTTGGCTAAAAGAAAATGTTGTTTCATCAAGACAATGCACCAGATTACACATCCATTATCGTGATAGCCAAAATTAATGAGTTGAAGTTTGAATTGCTTCATCATGCACCCTACTTGCCAAATTTAGCTCCCTCAGATTATTTTCTCCTTCCAAACTTGAAAAAATGGCTCTGTGGTAAAAGATTTGCCAACAATGAAGAGGTGGAATCTGCAGCTATTGGCTATATTGAGGAGTTAGATGGCTCTCACCATAAACATGGTATCAAAGCCAAACATAGCTAACGAACATCACTGGGAAAGGTGTATTGGAGCTAAAAGGAGACTATGTTAAGAAATAGTTATTTTTTCCAAAATATTTTGTATTTCCTTAGTTAGGCTAGGTACTTCTGGGACTACCCTCATAATGTTAAACTGAGATAAATTAAGAACCAAGATAATATTTTATGATATTCATGCAATCTTTTTCCAAGTGCACTACTTCTTGACAAGCTATCACACTTTATTTATTGAACCAGCCAAAAGGAAAGTGAACTTTATTATAATGCCACAATGGTTATGATTATGAAATAGAAGAGTACATGGGAATAAAAAGTATATCACAAATCAAAGTCAATGAATGCATGATCACATGAATATACTTAAACAGCAAACTTATTAACAGCTACTGATGGATAATCTGACAAAAGCTTACAGCTTTGAAATTAGACGAATTCTGTACAAAAATAAAATTAATTCAATACAAGAATATGCACTCAAAGCTTCTAAGACTATTTTATTACAGAGAACAGAATTAAATTACAAGGAATGGGGAAAAACTTCAAATGTATAAACTTAGCAAAAGATATGCATGCAAATTAAGGTTGGAAACAAGTTCATGAATGTGCACTTCTCTAAACAACTTTTACCCCAGAGTCCAACTAGCTTACTTTGACATGAATTTGATGCTGTAACATTGCTGCTCGAAGGATGAGCATACGAGTACGCCTTTGATACTCCCTACCCACAGTCAATGAGCGCTCAAACGTCGTACTTCGTTGGTCTACATCTTTAGCATAAAGAATCTGTAAAAGAGACATTAAATTGGAAAATTCCAATGAAAGGTAATCGTAATACTATTTATTAAAAAGAAAAAAAATAAGAAAGAATAAGGCTAAATTTACTCTCAATTATATGCAGAAATGAATGCCATATACTAGGGGATGAACTCATAGAATGCAATAAAATAAAAGCATTATAGTCTAAGACTGCTACAATAAGTGTCAATGTTATTTCACAACAATATGAAATGACAGATTAATAAGAATTAGAACTGATATTTAAACATGAAATTAAATAATCAATTAAGTAAATCTTTTCATATTCTAACTCTCTCGTTAATTACCAATTAATTCTTAACAAATGCCTATAAAATATAACTGAAAACAATAACTGTGAGACAATTATTTAAAGATCACTGAAAATCAATGTTCTGATAAGAGAAAGATACATTATATATTTATATTAATCATAATTATCACACTGTTTATTGAAAATATAATTGGACAATTGTGAACCAGAAATACCTTAAATATTTGATTACATGGAAATAACAATACAATAGATTAAAAATACCAACCTTATTATGGGAATCAATTCTAGCTTGAATTTGCCCTTCAAGAATTAACTGCATTAGCTCATCCTCTAGAGCAGGTACAGTGGTATTGAATGCAAAGGCCATCTTCCTCATATCAGCAGACAAATATGGACTGAAGGAAAAAATATTTGAGCAAATAAGATTTCTTTTTCATTACAGAGAAAAGGATGGACTGATTTCAGCAATGCAATCAACATGAGGACAACTGTCAAGAATTTTGTAGAGTGAGACCAAATTTAAAATTCAAACAAATAAATCAATGTTTAAAATGTCCATCATGATAGTTTACAATTTTCTTCATATTAGTTGCACATGAATGAAAATTACAGCAGCAAATGCATAAATTTTGTAAATAATTAGCCACATTTCCTGTCAACAGAACTGTACATTGTCATCAAGAAAAATGTTAAATACCATAATATTTTATTTGCAGATTCAGACAAAGAGCAATGGTACTTACCTGAAGTATTGGATTAAAGCGCGGTTCCTAATTTGAGTGTAAAGAGTGCTTACATGAGGGGCAATATACATGTCCAACAATAGGTTATCCTGGAATATAAATAAATTACACGATAACAAAGTGTTTACCTTGGAGTTCGAACAAAGGTTTCAAACATTTTACTCACCTTAATTTCATCAAGAAGCTTCAAGCAAGAAGCATATTTGGATTCATAGAACTTAAAAATAATATCTCTTAACTGAGGCTCCAGCTCAAGGAATAATTTGAAGGAGCTGAAATAGAATTAAAACTAGAATATCAATCCACCTCAAAAGATATTTGGCAATTATAGATTTAAACTAATTTATCAAGTCATAAATATTGATATATTTTGGAAATATCATTTGACATTTCAGCATTTCAGGTAACATCAGGCACTTATATCCACTACATACAATCATCTAAATTTGTAGATATTAAAAAAGCTGAGGAAACATCTCTTGAAGGGTATGACAACATTAAGAATGACCACTCCATTACCTGCTAAATATCACATTCTTTTGTAACTCCTGCCTATCAAATGTTGCCAGGGCACAGAGTCCACCGTAAACAGCAACATTTGATGGTGAGAGCAGTTCAGGAAAGTCACAGTGATCAAAAGCTGCATGCAGAAAATGGCGTGCTGCACTCTTGTATTTCTTAGTGGCTAATTCTGCAAGACCAGCAGCACATTTTAAACGAGTGAGAACTCCCTGACTGCTTCCACTGGCATCTTTCCCATGAACCTTGATGTAAATAAAAAGTTGGTAATCACATTAGACTAACTTGTAATTAAAAGTTATCTGAAATACATAAACTAATGGTTAATCTTTTCCCTAAGTCACTAGCATCATTATCAAACATATATCAGCTTTGGAAAAGGTTTTTTTCTACCCTCGACATCTCTTTTACCTTATCATTGTGATAAAAACATCAAAAATTAAAGACAGTTCTCGCAATAAATAGTAAACACTTAGCCACCTGTAAGCAAAATAGTTCAATCATAAAGAAGAGTATTTAAAATAACATTAATTTGGTACATTTAATTTTAATTCAATGATAGGGTTGTGTTTTGAATAAAAACTATCTTCAGGCATTACTGAGTGAAAACTGTTTAATTTATGCATATAATCTGGAATGAAGGCTTTTGCTGCATGAAGAATCCATGCTGAAGGTTTTTGGGAACGCAGCGTTGATCATTATGGGTGACGACGTTTTGCCAACAGTATTCTTGGCAAAACATTGCCACCTGAAATGACCAATGCTGCGTTACCAAAAACCTTCAGCATGGATTACACATATAATATTCATATTACTCAAAAAAACTAACCTAATTGTGTTACTAGTAAATTTATTTTAGCTTGATCAATTCTCTGTTTGCAGCACTTATGATTTGCCTGACATGATCCACAATTAGACAAATTAATGAGGACAACATGCATTGACAGGAGCACTTTTAATCAGGAAATACAGTACACTCCAGCTTTACAAAGGGTTTGTAATACGATAAAATCTTATATATAATATGATCATTCATAGATTACGATTCATGACTAATGATAACTTTCCAATGTTGTGTCCTTTCCAACATATGGTGCAAAAGTAAAAGATAAAGTAAATTTTTATTAACGAAGAAAGGAATCAGTGTGTACATGATAAATTTGCAACCAGACTCAAATAGCAAGTGAAGAGCATGTTCATTGTCTCCTTTGATATCAAGGAGATTATATACAAAGAATTCTCCCAAGAAGAGCAGTCAATTCCAACAGCTAATCTGACATTTCAGAATGACTTTCATAAGATGGCAGATATAATCCTGAACTTCTATTAAAAGAAACTCACAAAAAGTGTATGCAGTGTATATTACAATTAAGAGAAACTTCTAAAGAAAAAGAAAATCTTCTAATAACTATATATAGCTGGAGTGACAAGTCTGTATCCTTTTGGGAAATGTATAGAAAAATAAAAAGTACTACATTAATTTCTAATGAGAGATATTAATAGGGGCCTGGCGTTGAACCCAGGACCCTTTCAGGAGATACCCTTATGATTAACATTACTCAGATATGTTCTCAAATGATACCCAGGGTTAGGATTTTACATTTTTCTGGGAAGTTTATCAAAAATGTTTTGTCTATTCTAATGGTAAAAAAGCAAGACATCTGGATTTTATGGCTGCAAACCTAAGACAGCTGATTCAGACATTTTCTTCAGGCATCTGGCTCTAAACACAAAAAAAACAGCAGTGGATTATGCTGTGGATCTTTATAGGCTGCTCTGCATCTACCATTGACATTATTGTAATGCTTGAAGGGCATTTTCCAGGAAAACTATGTTACATAAAACCTATTTGGGGGTAATTTGTTATTCTTGTCTCCAAGTCTATCCAACAACCAAGTTTCATCAAAATCTGAGTTGCTGGCACTCAATATTCTTCTTGTTAGTTCAGTGAAAGGAAACTGGTTGTCAGAGAATGGCAATGCTCTCTGTTACTTGTTTACCAGACATCTTGGTATCCCGCACCCAACCTATTCATCAGACATATATGACTTTGTTCAATTGATCGAATTTAGAGGTAAAAGGTTGCTGTTTGAACATCACTGACATGAAACTCACACCACTGGCAGTGTTGGGTAAAAAACTCCCATGATGCAATTAAAAAGCTGAATAGTTGGGAATGTGAGGTGCAGAAGGTGAGGCTACTTTGAGGGTGATGGCTGGTAATGGACCTTCTGGTACTTTTTGATCAAAGCAACACCAGTCAAATCATGCTGGATAGTACTTAGTGTCCTCTAATTAAATAACGTTTAGATGAAAAAGATTACTTACATTGAATCTGCAGTGGCTTTGATGGGTGTTCAAATCTTCTTCAAGACAATAACTTACTGAACTTCAACTGTGTCACAAATGATGTATAATTTAATGTGTAGTAATTACCGAAAGTTCAACTTTATCCTGATTAACCACCCTGGATACGTAAATCATATAAATGTAGTTATAAAACAAATTAAACATACCTCAGAAAAATCTGGGGTAGCTTCTGCTTTGTTGACATAACTCAGAACATGAGACCAATTTTGCAGGTAAACACTAACCTGTAAAATAAAAAATTTAACTTAGGGAAAACAAAGTAAAAGAATTACAAATTAAAGAAGCCTCTTTAATTCATAGGTACTAGTTACTGATGACAATAAGCTTAAAAATAAATAGTACTTGAGAAATTTAAAACTTCCATAACATTATTAGAATATGATTGCTGTCCAAATTACCAGTCACTAGATCAGATAATTTTAAAAATATGCACTCACCTTAATTACATTTAAACACATGTTAACAACATGTTTACCACTAGTGCAATAATCTCTTGCCCGAGAATAGCATTTCAATGCATTTGACAAGTCTCCACAGTCTAGATAATGGTCCCCAAGATCATCATGACCTCGACGAATACTTTCTTTAATAGAATTCGACTTGTAATTTTTCAAATCAGAATCTAGTTTCTCCAACTGAAACCAAGAAAACATGTAAATCAGAGCACACGTGGACCAAGGTTGAAGCATCCAAAATGAGCCCACATTATAATGAACCATTTTGTCCATCCCTCCAATTTTAATGAGATAAAGTCACAAAATCTACAACTTATAATAACTTTCTTGAATTAAAAATTGAATGACTGCATAATATTATCTAAAGAAAATGATAACAAAAAGGAAGTAAAAAGAATAAGAGAGAAAAATCACTTAAAATCGTCTCAAAGTTGATCTGAGAGACAATGACACTATAGTTACCGAAATAAATCCGTTTATTTTACTACATAAATAAGGCAAACTGACTTTTAAAGCAGCTTTCTTCGATTTTGTATCGACCCACTGTAGGTCATGAGTAGGTAGGTCTTGGGAATTTGACGACTGGCCTCCTCCTGCAATATCTGGAAGACTCGATCCACCAATACTACGAGAAAATAAACAACTCTTAACTGTAAATTCAATGAATATAAATAGGATTCCGTATTAATAAACTTCCAACATTTGCAATAAAAATAAACCACTTCTGACTCACACGACAGTTTCTTGTAGTTTCTTATGAAGCTGCTGATAAAGTGTTACATTATATGTATTCATTACATAATTAATAGCTGTTTTCAAAGCTTCCAACTTTAAACTGGGACAGTGATCGGCAATATACATTAATCGATAGAGTTTGGCTAAACCTGAGTAACTATTGGCATACGCTTCAAGGTCCTGCGGGAGAAAGGATACCATTAAAGTTGTGAAACAAGTTTACTAGGTGGAATGGATAAATTTCATGTTGTGGTTACATTTGTCACTTACCAAACTTGGATTTTCAACTACATAAGGTTCTTCTTCCGTATTGTCATTATCCTCTGGTGGAGCATCAACCTGCATAGGCTCCACCGGGCTCTATTAGATTAAAAATTGATAATTATCAGCAGTAAAAATAATGAGCATTATTAATGTATGAAGTTTTCGAGCTGCATGCACAAAGAACCCAGTCTTAACAACAAGGTTAAGGACATTTAATTAGTTTCCAACATCGAAGGTGACTGTAAAACCAGTATCTTAAGCGGCATTATGTCGAGAAACAAAATGAACTTTACCTGATAAATAGATTGTATAGGAAGCGGCATATTCGTCGCCTAAACGCTTGACGTGAATCGATTACTCCCTCGTGAAACAAGAGAGTACATCGAGCGCTACATGCGAGATGGAACCAGCCTTCGATTCGATTTCGCCATCAATCGACTTCAACATTGCAAAGATTGCAAACATTGCAAACAAGGAAAATAAAAGATCATGACTAGTATAGTATTATCTACGAGTTCGAAGATAGATATCGACGTGACAAGTCGCATCTTTGTGAGTCTTGAGTAATGAGTGTCGTTAGATGTAAAATGGCGTACACGTGCAGTTATTTTCTGATTCTGATTACTGTACCATTTATATCTGGCTTTCCTGGACATTTGAAGAAACTTAATAACCATCCAGTAATCGGTACTTGTCGATTGAAGAATCGTAACTGGTTTCTGCCGTTTAGATCACAATTATATTTATTTTCTTTGCCTTGTAAGGTATTCTGTCCCAGGAGTTTAGTGTTTCTATGAAAAACATTTATGGAGATAATTTTACTAGTTACATAGCTGCTTCTTATGTTAAGCATTTGGAAGGTGCTGGTGCCAGAGTCGTTCCTATTTGGTATGATTGGGAAATTCCATTACCTGTTGTTCTTACGAATGAGTATTTTTATTTATACCTATGCCTTACCTTTCTTTCAGGATAAACAAAACTGCGGATTACTATGAACACATTGTTCTGTCTTTGAATGGGTAATGCCTTTATTTCTTTCCGCATTTTCCCTGCATACGTAAGAAATTCCCATTCAATACGAAGAGAACCTAGATATTTTTCTTTACTACCATGTTTACGCATATGTACATGGCTTCTCTTGTGTGCTTTTGTTGCGGAGATTTTAATATCTTACGATTAATTTCTTTTCGAAGTTCCAGCGTCGATTGGTAGTGGTAGTGCATTAGCAGTTGTATTTAATCTTTTAATATTAGTAAATAGTTAAGTAGAGAACTGTTTGCCTTGACATACAATTAATGAGCATGGCTTTGATTTGGTAATATTGTATAAAATATCATGAAATCAATATTGGAAGGCGTGACTTCGTGGAAAGCCATAGTTGAAAGAAAAACTTTGTAAGTTCCACACAGATTTTAATTGGCAACCGGTTTCATAAGTCTCCTTACATCATCAGGCTGATGATGTAAGGAGATTCGACCAGATGATGTAAGGAGACTTATGAAACCGGTTGCCAATTAAAATCTGTGTGGAACTTACAAAGTTTTTCTTTCAAATATAAAATATCAGTTTTTTTATGTTATTTTTTCGTAGTACTCATGGAGATTGCTCCATTGGGTAATTTTGAAATCATGTACATACAAATTATACCAAAATATATTCATAAAGTCTTTCCTTTTTTGTGTTTCATTACACATAATCAATGAAATTATCACAGAAAAAGCTGAAATCTTAAAAATGATGTATGAGATTGGAATGAATTTTTACTCCTGAGATTATATTGCATTAGATGCCCCACTTAACATGTATTCCAATCTTGTTAATTAACCCCATCCTTTATATCACCCAGCAACTTAATCTTCCCTGTTTACTTTCCGGTTGTAGCCTACTTTTGGTTGATTTCTTTTGCTGTCTCTCCTCTCTATAACTGACATGTGAATCAGCAGTCTCCTATATTTTTTTTGCATAATTACTCGATTGAAGAACCTTTCTTCTCTCCTTGAAACTTCCTTTCCTTCATCAATACTCAGCCTTCATTCTTCATTTCTTTTCTCATTCACATTATGGATCATTTCCACTGTTGCCCATAGTTCTCTATTTTTTCCTGATTTATCATAAAATATTTGGGCACTTATCCTGTGACTACCTTTAATATTTTCCCATCCCTTTTTGTCTATGTGAGTACCCTGCAAGCCTCCTTTCAGCATGTGACAGGAAGGTGTCTCCTTTCTTACTTCATAACTTTTGTAATTCATTGACAAAAGTTTGCTTCATGAAATTCAAATATCTAGTATATATATGTTAACTAAATTGAATTTCTATCAAACTCAAGAAACAATAGCTTTTCAAGCCAACTGATTTCACCAAACTGGGGGTGTAGTGAATAGTACCCTTGCAGGTTTTCCTGTACCAGGGTGCTTGTAAATACCATTGAGGTGTACTTTTTGACCAAAAGATCTTTTTAAGTTGAAGCTGATTTTTCATCCTTACTAAATTATGTTCTAAATTACCACTAGTGTCACAGCCGGAATGCAATCAATTTGATATCTGGCTTTTTCAGTGCATCTCTGTGACTGTTATTGCTCTGAAATTGGGTGATAGTAACATATAGGTTATTCCTCAAACTGAAGTCTAACAACTATTGTCTGTCATTTCTATTTCCTAGTCCAAACTCTTGAACTTCCTCTGGGACTTTACCTTTCCCAACTACTGGATTCTGATCCAATGACAATTAGAATTTCTTTGTGTTTTACGCTACCAGTGATTCTCTCTTTTTGTTCAATAACTAAGCATAACTCAGAGGTGGGGAACCTGCAGTCTTTTTGGGTTTTCAACTTTGCCTTTTCTTCCATTAATGAAAAAAAACATACTTTTAAATAATTTTATTTTCCAATTTTGTTAAATTTATAATGAAAATAAAGTAGAAAATATTGTCTAAATTTACTTAGAGATTGAATTAGTTTTCTTTCATACAATTTCAGAGTTGAACTCAATGATTGCAGGCAGTTGGCCTCTCAGGTGTGGCTTGGTGGAATGTATTCTTGTTTTCCAAAGAAAATAGGTTCCTTACCCTTGTTCTAGTTCATCCTCACTGTAATAAATTGTCAATGATGCTTCATATAACGATTAATCATTTAAACTATTTGTGATTTGCATTACAATTAAGTTAAGAATTTTGTAGTATTTCATGTATATATGTTCCTTATTTATGCCTAGCAAAAATACTATACAGCTGAGCTTTTAGCATGCTGAGTTCTAACTTTCTTTGATAATAAGTAAATTAAAAGTTGAACCCAGTGATTGTGGATATTCCAGAATACTGTTTCCTGGAGGTGCAACATGGCTGGAGGGAACAGGATATGGAGAGGCTGGACGTATATTGTATGACTTAGCTACTTCATTAAACAATAATGGTGACTACTTTCCGCTTTGGGGAACCTGTTTAGGTTTTGAACTCATGACATTTTTAGCTGCTGATCAGGATATGAGGAGTAATTGCAGTGGAATGGATGTTGCTCTTCCTCTCTCTTATAAAGAAGGTATTATGCTCTAAAACCTGTTTACTAATTTGTCACTTGTTGATTTTAATTAATTAATCACAGGTTTCTTTACTTAATTTATGATTATATTAACTCAATGTACTTAAAAGAGAGATTGTGTTAGCTAGTCTATTTTTAGCAATGTTGGGTTTGCGCTCCAACCTGGCAAGTGAGAGATAAAGTCCCAGCTATGCCAGAGTTAATTCTCTTTCAGTTCGTTCTGTAACATCAAGCATGCTCTTTATGTGCATTCTTTTCATACCTATGATTCTATCAGCATGAATAAATATGCACATAAGATAAAATTGACCAACCGATGGCAGAAACATAAAGTAAAGTAAAACACTACAAACATCAAAAATCTTTTGATGGTAGTACATATCATAACAACAATGATTGCTCAAGGAAAATCTGGAATGACAATCTGAAGACAGTATTTGTATATTATACAAGTACAAGTCACTTGCATACTGCAAGCTTTGGGATTATGAACTTTTTGCCTCTTGCATTGCAAGTTCAAAACAGGTTCAGTTAGTTCTAGTTTAATGCATTGACTTCCAACAAGTATCCCTAATTATACTGATAGACCTAGGTATCAGTACCCAACATGTAAGCTAGGGCACTGAGAAATTTAAAGATGGATTAGTTACTCTCAAAAGGAAAGGAAGGATACACATGTCACATTAACTGGACATCGGCCTATGGCAAACACTACTGGACAACAGGTTAAGTACAGGTTCAATTTAACTATGAGAATCTTATTGAGAAATTGAACTGTTCTGGCATTGAACCAAGAGCAATTCAAAAGGGTATTATTAAGGAATAACAGATGTGAAAAATAGCAACACAAATGAAATTTGAACCCAGGTCTCAGACTTTCCCGGCAGGTATTCCAACTGAACTGCCATGCCACATCACTTCCACACTGTTTGGAAATGCTTTTGTGAGCAAAGCAAGTAGCCTCCACTTAGTGGCACACAGAGTTGAGAGACACAACTTACAAAGTTGTTGTCTCAATGAGATTCAGCCTCATGGCTTTTCTGTGCTTAGTCCATCACCTTTCCCCAATCCTTATGGTGTTATTACTTATGCATATATTAAATGCATTCTTCTATAATAACCTAAGGTTTCAAGTCTCAATAAACTCAGGGAATACTGCAAAATGAATTCTGAGTTTCCTAATGGATGAAAACTTGACGTACCCTGGTGTTGAACCAAGTATTAATAGTGAAGTAGTCAACCCCAAATATCAAACATTGGCATGAATTCTATACACCTTCCAAGCCATAGCTATCTATCTATTCTGGAAATGCTGCAAAATATATCAAAATCCTCCCCGAGTATTTTAAAAGGGCGAAATTTTATCCATCCCTACATCAAACCCAAGAACATTGCAGTAGATGTCCATTTAAATTATACTTCAAAAGCTCCTCCAGTAACTACCCATTAGGTTTCAATAAGACCTCATATCAGGAAGTACATAAAAATATGATCCGAGTTTTCTGTACATTTTGTATGGGAGAATATTTAACCTGCCCAGGAGTGAACCCTTGGATCAATTTTGAAGTGGTCCATCTTCAATATATATAGTCACTTATATTATTCACTCACATAATTATAGCTATCTGGCTTTTCAGAAGAATCCTAAAAAAATATCAAAAAGTGTTTCTTAAAAAGGGTGAAATTTGAAACATTCTAGCATAGAACCCAAGGCCACTTTGGGATAAGTCTTAGCATCGTGCTATAGAAAACTACCTCTTGTAATGACATTATAGATATATATCTTTATCAGAACAAGAAGTACCCAAAATAAATTTTTGAAGGTTTGTACAAATATGGGAAAGTACCTAATTTGGGGTCTTCTAGGATTGAACCTATGATACCCAGAATTGATTCCTCAATTTTTCTCTTGTGTGATGGTTAGGGTCTCAATTGTAAAAAATCACTGAGTCAGTGACTTTTCATTTAGCTTCTGAATTTGTATCCTATATAAGCATATCTATCTGGAGAAACATGTAATAGATTTGACTACCTGTGATGTCACAGTGATCATAAAGATGTGCCTGAGAATATGTCCAATGAATTTTATTTTCCTTTTCTCCATAGCCTTCACTAAGTTCCTCCTCTTCTTGGCCTCCATCAAAATGTCCACTTTGCTCTTCCTTTTAACCCAATTTGTTCTTATATTTGAAAGCTGCATTTCCATAGCTTCCAGCTGTCTTTTCCAACTTTCCTATTGTCCAAATCTCATTAATGTTACACTCCAAACAAAGGTTTTTACAAGGACATTCTTATTTCCAAATTGATCTGTTTATTTCTAAAAACATCCTTTTTTACTTTTATATTCTTGCTTTACCATAGCAATAATTTATTTTACTTCTGATAAACATCTGTTATCGCTGGTAATTATGCTATACATATACATAAAAGATCTAAAAATAAGTGATATATTTACTTTAATAAAAGTGATTGAGAATTTGAGGACAATATATACAAACAATTTAAATTTGATATACTGTTAAGCTTCTTTTTAAAAATTTCAACATTTTTTGGCATTGGAATGAGAAGTTCTCCAGGTACAGCATTTCACTCCCTTATACTTCTATTAAGAAATGAATATTTCACCACATCAGATTTCAGTTCATGTTCCTTTATTTTTAATTGGTGATTGCATCATCTAATATAATTTGGAGCATGAAACTTAGCTCGTTCTTTGTTGTAGCCATCTTTAGAGCTCCTTGCGTTAAATACTCACGTTAATCTAAATATCTCTCTTCTCGAGAATAATGATTCTCATCTAGCTGATCTAACATTTCACAGACACACTTATCTTTCTTGTGCTTTCTGATTATGTTTCTGACCTCCTTCCTTTGCATGCTTCATTATAGTACTATTTTTTTTGTTTTTCCAATTTAGCTTAGGTAGATTTGATACATAAGCCTTCTATCCTTAGAGTACATTCCAGCTCTTGTCATACTTGCAAACATAATACTCCAGTCTACTGTATCAAATGCTTTTTCTATGTCAATGAAACATGGGTATACTTTCCTGTTCAACTCTACCCTTCTCTTGAGAACCATGTAAAAAGCTAGAATTCCAAGGAATAACAAGTATAAAAAATAGCAACATGACTGGGACTCAAACCCAGGTCTACCACTTTCCAGACAGGTATTCTAACCACTGAACTACCATGCCACATCTCTTCCACACTGTTTAGGGAATGCTTTGTGAGCAAGGTGGGCAGCCTCCACATTTAGTGGCATGAACTGCGGCCAGAGGTCCTCATTGAGGCAGCCAACTCACAAAGCGGTCTTATTAGGTTAACCCCTGAAGGAAATCACAACGATTAAAGAAAGGTGTAAATACTTTGTATGGTAAAGCCGTGTGGCTAAGTCTGGAAAATAGCAACATGACTGGGACTCGAACCCAGGTCTCCAGCCATGGTAGTTCAGTGGTTAGAATACCTGCCTGGAAAGTGGGGATACTATGATACATATCATGATACATACATACATCAGTGCACATTTGATGTTTCTATAAACAACCAAAACTCAAGCCTCAAATAAGATACAAGAATGGAACTTTCATTTAAAATCTATTCCATATGTAAACTGCATAGATAATTTTTGTGGGGATAATTATAGCACAGCATAATTTAGATAGGACTACTTTTTTCATGACATAGACCAAATCATTTTTGGTCCACTAACCTGAAATATTTTTATCTTTTTAACGAATTAACATATTCAAAAGATTAAAATATGTAGGAAAGTTAAGCTACAAGACCATCATCTATCTAAAGGTGGTGTCTTGTCACTGTCTTCAACCAATTTTTCCCATCCTTAGCCAACTCTTTCATTTCTTGGAATGAACAGCAATCCATCCTGTTCATAACATCCTGAAGTAATCTGGGCCTACCTCTCGTTCTCTTGCCTAATATTTTTCCTTCAAAAATGTTATTCAGTAACTTGCTGTGTCTTATCAGGTGTCCAATAAGTTTCATTTTCCTCTTTTCAATTGTTTCTAATGAGGCTCTTCTTTCTTACTTCATTCAACTCTTGTTCATTTGATTTCCTTGGGTCCAACTGGTTTTAGTGGTTTTTCTCCAAATCCACGTTTCAGCAGCAAGTATTTTTTCTTTTTTCCCTATAATCCACGTCTCACAACCATAGGCCGAGTTCTTTTTGAAGTACATCAAGTGTGCAATTCATTTCCTTTTCAGACTTTGCTTAAACTACAATATCACTTGCAAAGCGGATACTGTGGATGCTTATACCATTTATATTTATTCCATTTGATTTTTTTTTCATCCCCTCAGTAGCATTTTCTACAAACAGGCTGAAGAAGTAGGCCGAGAAAGGGAAACCCTGTCTACACCTTTCCTTAAAAGTACTTCTTTTTTGTGCTCGTTAATGTCAGTTTTAGCATTTTGGAATCTGTATAAGTTTAAGATCAGTCTTGGATTCCTGCAGTCTAGCTGTATTCTCTTCATTTGCTGAAACAGTAGTTTCCAATATACCCTATCAAAGGCCTTCTCTAGGTCAATAAATGTAGCATAAAATCTTCGGTATCATTTTTCACGGGTTTTTCTAGGGGCTAAAATTGCTTCTCTTGTTCTCTGGCCTTTCCTAAATCTGAACTGGTCTTCGTCAATGTTTTGTTCTATTTCCCCCCCCTTTTTACAATATTTAGTTGAATTTTTGAGGTGTGAGACGGTATGGCTATCATTCTATGGTTAGAGCAATCTCTTGCATTTCCGTTTTTAGTTATTGTTATTATTTTGCTCTTAATGAAATCCATCAGCATTTTGCCACTGATGTAGCAATTGTAGATAATCTGGAAAAGTTGGTCCCTAGTTATATTTCCCAACTTTATACTTCAATACTCCTTTCTTCTTTTTCTGAAAACTAAAGTCTCCTTTTATGGCATGTATTAACTTTTGTCTTTACATCACACTGAGCCTTGTGGTGGAATTTTAATTAAAGTGAAGTTACATTTGTTTTCATCAGATTTTGTATTAATCCTGTGGAATTTATATTTATTATATTTATATTTTCATCATTGTATAAAATTTAATTCAAAAGTAAAGTGTTTGATATGTCATTTAAAAAGATATTCATCTGTTTTTGAAATATATGAAAGTGGTATAAGGTCAGTGAGGAAGAAAGTAAATCATACTGGTCAGAGTCACAAATTGTCATCTTTTTCACAAATTAAATAGAAGCTGCAGTATTTTCAATTTTTAATCACCAGTATTCTATATGAGAAATAAAAGGCAAATAATAGGACAATGTTTTTTTTCTGAGAAAAATGTCATGGAAGAAAAATATCAACTCTACCATGAAGTTAATGTTAATACCATGTCCTATTCAGTTGCTCTTTAGATCATGTCAGTTAATTTCCATGAATATGTATATTATCAAGCTTATATTTGTAAATATTTTCTAGTTTTAAAAAAGCATAATGGTTCTTTGTTCATATTTGTTGAATATTTTCCTCCCCTTCAAATTCTTCTGATTCTCATATTTTCTGTGGATCTGTAAATCCTGTTGTTTGGTGTATATGCTGTGTTGTTATAACTGTAATTGCTAATTCTTAATTTATGCAATATTTTAGGTTACCTGGACAGCAAACTATTTGGTATGGCTCCAGATAATATATTGCATCTCCTTGCCAGCCAAAATATAACATCTAACTTCCATATGTTTTGTGTAACTGAGAAGGTTAGTAAAATCTGTAAGGTTTTCTCAATTTTTATGGATAAACTGTTTATATGTCATTGTTTAATATAATGTTTATTTAATCTACTTGCAAATTTCTGTTTTTTTTTAAAGAAAAATATTAACTCTATTAATATAGAGCATCATTGCTCTATAAATCTTAATAACTCTGCTAAAGGCATTTGCATCTTGCAAATCATTTCTGTGCACATATCTACTGCTACATACCCAAAAATTCTCTGTAAATGTTTTTGTGTATCAAAAGAGATTGTGTTCATTAATAATCAGAGGCAAAGAAAGTGTATACCAATCATTCCATTATTATTAACAAAAATTCATTGCAATTTGACTATTAGTTAGGTATTCATATTGCAAAATAGTAAAGTTTAGAGTATATTACAATTAAATATGATACTGTGAGACACTATTAGATTATTACCATAAATAAGGAATAGGGTTTTAGGTACTTGGCACGATAAGGCGTGCACCTAGGAAAATTCCCAGGGAGAAACGGACATGAAAAAAGCCTGATGGATGGAATAGCTCAATGGATAGAGCAACCAACTGGCAATTGGGAGACCCGGGTTCGAGTCCCGGTTCCGTCAGACTTTTTTCATGACCGTTTCTCCTTGGGAATATTACCATAAATATCTCGAAAAATATTTTCATAAAATTATTGCTATCAGTCAAAAACTTGGTTGTTGCCCTACACATTATTTTTAGGCTTAATGTCTGAAACTAACGCTTAATAAGCTCTGCATGAATGAAATGGAAGACATTAATATGTTCAATCCATTTATTGAGTGCTAGTAGTAGTATTGTTAAAAGTGCTCCGACAGCTAAGGTCATTCACATTTAGGCTCCCTCCAGGAATCAAACCTGGGACCGCTTTCACTGAAGTTGAACGTGTTGCCCACTTGGCTATCCAGTAGCCCTATTGAATGCTTAATTAATTATTGCTTATTAATCAAAACAGATCTATTATGACATCTAAGAACCCATTACAAAATAGGTATTGATCGAATGGGATTGTATACATTTCAGTATGATATTTTTCACTTCGGGCAAATGGAAATAGAGGAATATAATTATTGTTTTTAACTTATATAATGTTAAAAGAATATATTGGCTATGATTTTAAATGTAAGGCTTGTTAGGATTAGAGGTGAGGTTAGGATGATCTTTTCAGAAAATAAGGGCTCAGTCATTGAGTTCATTAATCAATTCCATAATACAATTCTGTTGTCTTCTACGAATATTACTCTCAAAGAATTCTAGTGTGACAAAATAGTTGATTTTTTATTTACCTTCATCCATCGATTGTTGGTAAAACTAAAACACTGACTTTTGTTTTCAGAGTTTCATTGAGCATGGGCTGGATACGCAATATAAAATATTAGCTGTCAGTAATGATTCTGACAACAAGCCTTTCATTTCAGTTATAGAAGGTAAAATTTTGCCTTTTTATGCTGTGCAATTTCATCCTGAAAAAAATTCGTATGAGTGGAACACTAAACGTCATAGTATACCCCATTCAGCAGAAGCAACTCAGGTTGGTCAGTATTTTGCTGAATTCTTTGTTAATGAAGGTAAGCATAAATCACCTTAAAAAGTTCTTTCTTTTGGAAATATATTTTTAATTTATTCAAATCTTTATCATTTCTTTTGCCAATCAGCACGGAAAAGTGGACACAAATTTTCATCCATAGAAGAGGAGAGCAGCTCTCTGATTTACAATTACAACAAGTATTACACTGGCCTCAAGGGAATTGCATTTGAAGAATGTTATTTTTTTAATGAATAACTTAATTGTAGTATGATATTGTTTGTTTGCTTTTGGTTTTGCGGTAGTGATTTATAAGAAGAAATGATTTCTGTTGTTGATTATTTATAATAATTATAATTACCAAAGATTAATAATACAGTCAATTACTTCTCTTCAGCATGTTACTTGTTTTATATTTTGAGTCTTTCTATGGTATCTAAATCTAAAATTTTGTTAAATTGAATTAATGTTTGTTTTTGTGGAATTTTAGTGATTAAGCCACTTAAAATCGCTTTTATTCCATTGATTTATAAATCAAATCAAATGTGGATCCATGACACAGTATGAAATGTCTGACAATGTCACATCAATAGTTTTCTGACAAAATGTATGAATTGCAAGGTGGCTCTCTATTCTTCTCTCATAGATCTGTGTGTGGGAAATTGAATACTAAAGAAATTTAAAGTTTCAAGATCAAATTTGCTTGTTTTACTTTTCATATGTCATTGACATAGAGTATATATTGAAGTAGATCACACTATTTTGAACAATTTATGTATCTTTTGAGAGTTAAAAGGCTTTACTATATTTTTGTTGAAAGAGAATTTGCTTTTAAAAGCTCATAATTATTTCCAGCCACAGCAGTTTTTTAGTCTAGTACATTGTACATGTAGCACTTATTCTTGTTGGTCCTTATCATTTTAGAGGATATGCATGAAGAAAGAAATGCTCATAGTATTCCCTCTAGATTTCTTTCATTACTCAGTGAGTTACGGAAGATAATAGAGCCGTTTTTCAGAGCAGAATGCAATTGAAGGAACATTCAGAGATCTTTCTTCGTTCCTAGAAGAATTGAAACTTAATTTCTCTAAAATATCAGATTTTATACTGATAGAGTCCTCTGTTGTGGTAGCATTTGGTAACATAACCCTCTTGAAACTTGACTTTCCATCTGCTATGCCTTTTGAAGTGAAACATTGAATGGAATAAACTCCCCCAGGCAATCCAGTACACCCTCCTATCACCTATTTTGGAGAAATTATAGTTTTTTCAATGGTGAACATATTATAGTTCCTTAATCTGTATCTAAAGAAGAAATTCATTTGTTAAACATTGTTCTGAAATGTAGAAAAACTTCCCAGGTTGTTAGTCAGGCATTGACCAGAAACCAATGTTTTGGCTGCCAACTTGGTAGCCAGAATGTCAGTTTCCTTTGAACTTTTCCAGTCAATAACCCAAGAAGATTTTCTAAAGGTTATTTGCCCAGAAAAAGGAGGTGTTCAGACTTAACTTGCCATTTAGCTATAAAAAATTACTTTTTGATAAGGATGATTGTTATTTTACTGTAAGATTTCTAAATTTTATATTTGGTAATAAGGTAACGCTTTTCTTTAATTCCCATACTTTAAATAGTGAAAAATATCCTCCCTTTGAAATGTCATTTCCATGAATCATAACAAAACCAGGAAAATTTCTCTAGTATATTTGAGTACAGAAATAAAAGCTGTAGTATTAGATTACATGTGAACTCATGTATGTAAATGTATTTTTTTAAGAAAGTATATTTTTATATACCTTATTTTATTTAGTTTTTCATTTTAATCAATTTTTATTTGCATATAAAAAATTGCACTTTTTCAAACTTAGTCTCATCAGTAGCCCATGTGACTTTCGAATGGTTTTTTAGCCAATACAGATTTGGATTGAGTGAACCATTCATTTTTGAAAGCACAATTATATTCTAAATTCATTGTGGTTTGAAATATGCTTATCACATTGAGTGACTAATTAGAAATGCTCATAAGCCAGCTGACTTACAGAGTTCTTAACTGTATTTACTATGCGGAGGGAATTTGGATCAGTTCCTCCACAGACAGCTACTCCATCTGTTGCCCATTTGCCACAGTAATTCTGCATGAAAAATATGTTTTAATTTTTATTCATATTTTGAAAGTAATGCAATAGTTATTGACCTCCTAATCATTGTATTTTACTGTAGAATTCAATTTAAAATTATTATATTATTGTGGTCAAATTTTTCAAATGTAGCTGTTCTTTATATAAAAGTTTCTCTGCTCTTAATATGTTAAAATTTTTATGCTCCTAACTCACTGATACATACGAAGTGCACTCCCGTTTTTCTTGAACATTTTAAGTTATGGAATTATAAAAATAATCTACAGTAGATATTATTCACTCAGATTGTCCTAGAACTGGGATGACAAACCTTTTGCCACAAGAGGAAAAATATAAAGAACTTATTTGATAAATGTAAAGAACTTCCATGTTAATCTGGTGCCAAATGCTGGTAATATCTATTTATTATGTAGACGAGGGCCTCTTGGTATCAAAGTGGGTAGTGCAGTTGCCTCTGGTTGAAGTGGTCCCAGATTCAATACCCAATGTATTTTATTATAAATTTATTGTACTTTTGTACATGTAATTATTTTTCTTCTATTTTATATATCTATGTATTTTATAGTATAGTTTAATAGCATCACATACATAATTATTTTACAATTCTATATAATATTATATTTCATTTTTATTTATTCATAATACTTTTTTCTGTAAATCTCATACTGGAAAAACTCATATACTTGTAATTTTTCTTAAGAAAGGGCAAATTTTGCATGTGAATAAAATATTACTATTATTATTTTGATTTCTCAATCTAGCACCACTGATGCTCTTTACAAATAAATATTATGTAACATAAGGAATTTTCAGAAGCAATAGTTTTTTGTTTACTTAAGAGTAAACACTGCATGAAAAATTGATTTTCCCATATATTAATTATCATAGTTTTTAGGGCAAATTTTTAGCAGTAGGCCTTAATTGTTTGCTTATTAAATGATCCTTCATTACTTAAAAATGTTCAATGTTTTCCTCACTTTAAAAAATAAAAACTCTTGCATGGTTATGAAGAGATTATTAAAAATTAACATTATACAAAATAAATATAATCTATATACCTTACCCTAGGAGATATTTTATGCTGCTTTAAGGTTGATAAAAGCTTCCTGTTATTGTAATCCCAAAGTTGAACTGAATCTTCTTTCCTCCATGAGCATGTCAGTATCTGAAATCATTGGTTAAAATGTTCAATCGCTCAATCTAACAACTTCAGTATTTACATTTGTATGTAAATTAGAGAGTACTAATCATGCTGTATTTGATTAGTCTAAGTAGGTCTCAATGCAAGTCATCATTCCATTGTATGTACTTCATAAATATTTAAGCATTTTCTGGACAAAGTGTTTAGGATTAATTTGAATTAAGTATAAGCAGGAGGAATGGTAGGAAAAGAAAAGAGCTACCATAAAAATGAAGGGGAATATGAAAATAAAATGTAGTGCATTAAATAATTTGTCATTATTTGTTTTAAAAAGAATGAGTATAAAAACATCCAATGGTGATTGTCATAATCAAAATATTTTAGTTTCTCCAAACTGCTTCAATTATTTTTCTTATTGGTAGTATTATTTACCAATTTTGCCTCTTAATGTGGGATTTTTGAGGTATAGCAATGACCTTATGAAACAGATTGACTTTATTGATTAAAATCATTGTGAAAATAGAAACGACGCACTTCTTGGCCATTGGTATCAACATCAATACTCTCCCCACAGATGTGTGGTCCAAATATACTGCCCACAGCTTTCTGTGTTCGCTTGTCCCAAAAGAGGATTAGGTTATCCCATCCTCCAGAGATGAATTCATTTTCATTTAAAGGGTGAAACTGAATCGAAAAAACTCTCGAAGAATGCCCAGTGATAGTATCTCTTCTATCCCTGAGAATGTGATGAGAGAGTTGAAAAGTGATTTGATCATTTTGGATCTACAAATTTTAGAAACTGTTCTATGAGCATATTATGACTTTCATAGTTATTAATATCAGGATGAAATAATACAAGAAATTATTTTGATTGCATATAACATAAATCATTATTTCTGACTTTTTAGGTGATTGACAAGTTGTAGTTCAAAGTTATGATAGTGTTTGAAGTTTTATTGCTTACTCTCTCTGAAATTTACACACAAGCTGACATGTATTTATGTCATACAAATTGATGCATGATTTTTTGCCTCCAGTTGCAAAGTTTTCCCTTGCCATAGTTATGGTATTGATTGATCGATCTTCTTGTATGGTAAATATACAGTAATTTTCATGCCAATTCCATAATTGTATGGTCCCATCTGCAGTGATATGAAATAGAAAATTAAAATATGTTGAACAAATTTGTGATCTTTATAGTTTTGTAGTACTTATAATAAACAAAATGTTTTGGAGTCAATAAATAATCCATTGAAGTACAATGATATGACCTATATTCAATGAGAGTAATGCTAGAAAAATTAGTGGTATTATATGGGGTTTAACAAGAAGCTCTTACTTGAGTCATTTAGTCTTGGCTCACTTATATTTAAATTTTGGTATTCACTGACCCCTCATAAGATAACAAATGCATTGTACTCTCAATTATCTGGCTTAATTATGGGGAGAGGCACGCATTATTAGAAAACACAGATAATCCAAACTTTCACTTTTATTTCTTAAAATGTTCATATCTTATATCAATAAACAGGTTATTATTATTTGTGCTTGTAGTCTTTCATTTTGATTATGTCATGGACTCATGAAGAGTTTTCTTCATCCAACCTCAGATCTTTTTAGCAATGATAATGTCATTGCAGTCATACCCCAACTGCTCCAAAGAGAAGTTCTTATGTAAGTCCTGCTTGTATTAGTATACAAAAATACTTTTGCATTTTTTGTGTTTGAATTTTTTCAAAGAGACCATGGATAATATTAACGAAGAGTAAAAAATCATGCATGGATAATCTGCTCACAAAGAATCAGAAGGTTGAGAAGAAAATATTGAAATAAACATATATTGGAATGAGAATATTTCTTGAGAAATGGTTGTTTGAATTTAAACAACATGATATATCTCTTTGATTTACAGTGAAAACGTACTGGTTATTATCATGAATTCTTAGTGGAATTTCTCATTAATGGCAATTTTAATGAACATTGCCATTAACTCTAAAATTTCACTTCAGTGAAATTTAATTCTGCATTCAGTAAGGATTGCTAAATTTTTCTGTATCCTTAAACCATCATCATGTTTATTAAAACTGATTTTGGATTCAAATGTAGTAGTAAATATGCCCAGTTTAATGGAATTACAATGATTACATTAAGTCATTGAATTAACGTATAAATTGTTGTTCAATGATTAACCAAATATAACTCTGCATATAGAGTAATCTTAGTAAGATTACTCTATGCTCTATATCAGGATGAAAATTAACACCAATGAGGTAAAAGTACTTACTTCCTGTGAGCAGTATTGCATAGTTCTGGCAAGGAAATATTCTTCTTCTTTGTTTACTCAAGCTTTTAACACAAGTGATTGCCATGTATTTATTCTTTATCAGAGGATCCTCGAGGGTCTGAACAACACAGTTTTTAGAGAGATGATACAAAAATACTTTGCCTGAAGAGAGACCGCCAGCTATGATATCTACATCTTGTATGTAATCCAAGCTCATTATTTTACTATCAGCATTTCTGCAAAATGGAGTTAGCTGAGTCAAGAAACTTGATTGGCAGAGCAATTCTACTTGATGTTAAAATGTTTTCAACTTATTGTTACCTATCCAAAAAGAGTACTACAGCCAATTTTTAGAATTGGATCCTAGAGAATTTCAGCTGTAAGGCAGAAGATATGCAATACCAAAAGTAAGTCTAGGTGTGGCAAATGTTTACCAAACAAAGGTAGACAAAGATAACAATTAGGAAATGTTATTGCTGGTGGTGAGAGGCTTAGGAATTAATGTAGTTTCAAGTGCGACTGCATAGATTCTATGATGATGGAAAACTCTGATAGATCTCCTACATAAAGTAGTAATCATAAATGCATGACTTTTATGTTGTAACAAAGAATGAGAATGTTAATCCATTTTCAGAATGCAACAAGTACAAAATTTCTTCAAAAGATGACAACAAAGTTATTGCAAGTAATGTTTTCGTTAAGTTAATTAAGTTTTAATGCCCAAAAAAATCTCAAGAAATTTGGAGCTATAGGAGATGATAGAATAACCAATCTTTTCATTAGGGTACATAATTATTAAACACAATGAAGAAAACAAACCACTTGCTAGTCTACAACTCAATTGATGAAAGTAAAACATGACTGGTTTTTAGGTGACATCATAAACATAAGGCCTGTCACCTCCTAACCAGTAATGTTTTACATCAGAGAATTAAGGAAGAGAAGAAGTTATTTGGGGCTATTGTTAAAATTAAGATTTAAATACTCCTTAAGTCATTGACAGGTGCAACGAGAGTTATGCTGGGTGCACCAGCCAATGGCTTAAAGAGTACTTAAATCTATATTCTATAGGAGAATTAATTTTTGGAATAGTACAGTGTTTAATATGGATAAGTTCAATTTAGAAAAAAAAAAATTGAGAGTAGTCATAGGATTCTCCACAGGTACATGTGGCTCAGATAAAAATGCAATTGACTGTAATGGTTTCAGGAAGAGTTTACTAATTAACTTCAAAGTGTTAGTTCAAAAGAAGAGTATACAACAATGGAGTTACATTAATATATACAAGATATCTGTGGTGAGGTTACGTGGGACAATAAATAGGTTGAGAATAAAGATAAACGAAAAACAATTAATTGAACTGGTAGTACCTTGGTAGTAGATTTACCAAAGATGCAATTTTTAAATAGGAAATTAGCCCTAGAAAAACCTAGATTACAGTAGCTTTCAACAAGAATGATTGAATCAATGAGTAAAACAGATGAAAACCTTAAGCATCAGTTTTTTTGCAAATGTGGGAAATTCCTAAAGGACTGTATTTCATTAAAATTTTCATTTTTTATTCATAGAGACAACAAAAAAACATTTTTAAAGAGAGAAGTGAAGGACAAAACAGAAAGTTTACATACCTAAGAGAGATTATAAATAAATCTATTGCTTCCAAATAAAACTGAAATGAAGTCATCAGATTTTATTCTTGAAAACCCTTAAATCCTAAATTATGATATGTTTCACTAAACCTCAGCAGATGTCCATGTAAAATTTAATATACACTGCTCTAAAAACTGTTTCATCATCTTCCAATTTTTTAATCTTTGGATGCTCATGATATATAGTATAAAATGGTGATATTTTCATTTATATATCCAAATAAAAGAAATTATTGCCAAAATAAAGACATAAATTATCACCACAGAAAGTCTTTGAGAAATATGAATAATACCATAATATTGCTATCGAGTGAGTGAATGTTGCACTCACACATATATTTCTGAAACAACGATTCTTTCCTTATGATTATTCAATTATTTGCTTTAAAAGTGACAAAGTGCATACTTACAAAAGAAGTTTGGGTTTCGGAATATTACCATAATTAGTGATAGCATCTCCTAAAGAAATACTGCCACTTAAACAACTAGATTTGCGTTGCTTCCAAGTTGAAGATTTATCAGAATCAGAAGTTCTAGTAGAACCAAGAGTTCTAATAGATTTCAGACTATTGATTCCAGTGGAATCAATACTCTGGGCTGGAGAATGTAGTAATTTGTGGTTGTCATGTTTAGCCATTGTTTTACTGAAGCAACTGCTTTACCTTTTCAATCATCAACTCAAAGGTATTAAGAATCATTCTGCATACTAACTTTGTTATTGACAACAAAATATATATTTCAAATTTTCTTAATTGTTGATGATGGAGATATTGTTTACTGATCACAATTACAACATAAATATTAAATAACATAAAATAATTTATATGGGGATTCTGCAGATGAGAAAAAGTTATTTAGATGACAGCAAATAATAACACAGCATAAAATTCATCTTAGAAAATTAAGTATTTTTAATTTTTTCTGTTACATAGTTAAATTTATTAATTATCTCAATAGATGATCATCAATCTAAAACTCATTCGTTTTTTATTTTCTGACAAAAGATGTTGCAGTTTACTTAACATGTAAGACAAAACATTATAAAAAGCTTTCCCATGTCTGTTTGGAAAATCACAAATCTAGCATACAATCAAAGGTACCTAAATGATACGTTTAAGTACAAAAATTAAGATCATCACAGGTGTGGATGATTTGGCCAATGTGAACCACTGGTTTTATCAGTAAACAAATTAAATAATGGCACATGGTATCAAATCTACTGATAAGAGGTATTTTTATGCATGAAATGAACTTCAATTAATCATTAATTTAACTTATTTGATTGTTGGGATAAGAGAATGGAAATGCACATTAAGAAGGCACTCATGAATTAAATTTGGAGGCATAATTGAACATTAAACAAAAAAGAAGCATTCTTCTTTCAATTTATGCATCATTGTTTAAAATAAGCTAATGTAATTATTATTTGAAATATGAATATATCATGTAAAAATTTAANAATATATTAACAAATATAGACAAATACTGCTTGGAAACACCATTACCTGAGAAGGTAATTCATAATTCTAAATCTTTATCAATTACTAAGGAGTTTGAAGCGACCAAACTTAACTACAAAAGAGGAACCAGCAAAAAGTATTTGCAAAGGACAGTATATCCTAAGATAAAATGAATCAGAAAATTTTAAAATTTCAATTAGATTCAGGCACATTCAATATTCCAGCTGCTTGCATCATTTGATGAAACAAAGAATCAGGTTTGGACATCAATGCACTGGGTGAGTCAAATTCTGCAACCTAAAGAATGAAACAGAAAATTGTTGTTGAAAATAGTTAAAAATCTAATTTCATTTAAAAACAAAAGTTCTTTTTTTTTGAGTCAGCTCAGTTCATTTTCAAGTCTTTAATGACCTTTAAAAATAAATTAATTCATTTGAGGAAAGAATTACCAAAATTCAGGATACTATTTATCTTATCCATCCATCTTACACAAAATTCAGGACAGTAATTTAAAGACTTAACTCAATGAAACTATGAGGTATAAAGCATTCACTGAGTGAAATATTAGAAAACCAGCATTTTGGAACAAAAAATACAATGGACAGATTTTAAAATGAGGTTCTGAGAATAGAAACAATGGAAAACTCTAACTTATGCATTGAATAATGCTTATGAAGCATTTTGCAAAGGAAAACATTTCAAAATACTCAGCAATAATGTGGATAATATAAAATTTCAGTCAATGTTGTACATTTGAGATTATGCATACAAGATAGTTTATCACCACTGATTCTACTTTGAAAAATACTTTTCGTGTTCTACTTCATTGCATTACAAATGACTTTGCCTCTGTCTCTAAATTTCCTTAAATTTGAATCACATGCAATCACAAAGACTTGTGATAGGTTATTATCACCAAGTGCTTTTATCTTAATTTTTTTTTTCTAATTTGACTTAGAAGGATATTTCTGTACTCATTAAGAGTCAAATAAGAGAAAAAGAGGGTAATATCAGGTAAATAGAGGGGAATCCCCTAGAAAATGTAAATCAAATAGAACTTCTTGGTAAAGGCATCATCTTTTGGTATTACCATCAGTTATAGATTCAGATACTTATATTTTTGAACATGAATACTTACTTTACCACCTTCCATAACTACCACTCGATCATAAGAAGTAATTGTATGAAGCCTATGAGCAATGGTAATGACAGTGCAAGTAGAAAATTCCTCACGCACTGTTCTCTGGATAAGAGCATCTGTTTCCAAGTCTACTGAGGCTGTAGCTTCATCCAGCAACAGAATCTATTGAAATAAGGAAACTGATCTTGAGAAAGTTTACGAAACTGAATATTATCTAGCAAATCATATACAAACTCTAAAGTTATTCTGAAACCTGATAAAATTGCTATTTTTGAACAATTCAATTAAATACTTTCAAATACAAGACACTTTTTATAATTGAGTTTCATTGTCTCTATGAGCCAGACTGTCTCCACCTTATTTTTCCGAAGCAGAGCTCTAGCTAAGCAGATCAGCTGTTTCTCTCCCACAGAAAAATTTTCTCCTTCAGATTCCACCATCATATTCAGTTGTTTTTCCTCTTTTGTGATCTGCAGATTAGAATAAAGTAAGTGAAGCATGAAAGTGTGAAAGGAAAGTATGAAATTCAATACAAAGATAGCCTTTCTTACTTTAGATTAATTTTTAATCTGGTACTGTAATTATAAATGGATAAAACACTAATTACCACTATTTTTAAGGTATTAAGTGGCTAAAATGAGACCAATGGGTGTTCCATCGAAGACCTCTATAGTCCCTCGAAGGGTTAATATGGTCCATTACATCATTTACCTTCTACTTAAAAATTTAACTGTCACAGAAAATACTTCTTACATTAAATTTTGAGGACTATTTTTTTAAATAATGAAATTCATTCATAACTTCAATTGGTAACTGTATTTTGATCTCATTTCTTTGATTTAATTAGATACAAATATGGATTCCATCATATTACACAAATTATTCTAGAATCAATTAGAATTTTATTTTTGAGGCACTAGCAAAAAGTAATTATCTCTGAATCATATATTTCCCAAGAAATGTTTCTTGGAAATGCTTAATCAAGAATGATACCTTTTCTTTTAGATGAGATTTTTCAATGGCTAGCCAAATTTTTTCATCTTCATATTCTGAAAATGGATCTAGGTTGTACCTGTGATTGGGTGGAAAATGAAGAAATGATAAAATAGTTCAACACATAAGTAGTAAAACATATGACAATACTCTGCCAAATTTAAATCCAACATTTTTTATATAACAAAGATTGCTAGATCAAGTTCATTGGCATTAAACATTCTATGAGTAATTGTAATGGTTATGGTTACAGTTGAATTATAAAACAAATATCTTACCTCAGTGTTCCATAGAAAAGAACAGGGTCTTGTGGAATAATGGCTATAGCAGAACGGAGAGAGTTCAAAGTCACCTGAGAGATATCAACTTCATCAATTTTAATACAGCCTCCACTAAGCTTTACCAGTCTTAAGAGGGCACTCAACAGAGAAGATTTACCTAAGGAAATGAAGGTACAGAATATTGAAAGACAACTTTATGAAAAATGGAACAAGATCAATTTCATTTGTAGGGAATAAATTTTGATTCACACAAACATTTCATAACAGAAGGTGCCAGAATAAAAGCGAGTGCAATTATAATTTAAAGATAAGACCCTCAAAAGGATGTAATCAGCTGTGGCTTTACAATACAATTAAGTAAGTTCATGAATTAGTGAAAACCAGTGATTAAATAAAATTCAACTCATCTTCTTACTCCACCAGAGAGCGATTTAAAATTTTTTGACAAATTTGACATTGTAAAAATTAAGGGAGTGTAAAAACCACTATAATGCACATACTTAAACCTAGCAAATGCATAAGTAACATAGCATTACCTCATAGAGTATCCAAGCTAAGAAATATCTTCATTAATTAATGATTTCATTTCTTTAAATCAGCATTATTTTATATGTAATGATATAGGATTTATTAATGAATCAGTAAAGAAAATGTAGGAGCTGCACTAAAATATTGCACAAGAATAAGTAATCCAGTGAAATACCATATTTTACTGTATAAAAGGTTTTTTGGTGCTTTTTCACAAACTTGAGTCAGAAAATTGGCTAGCTATATTATGCCAAATGTATTACTTAAACATATGTACTTTAAAATCTTCTGATAATTAAAAAAATAATTTTTAGATACAGAATTATATAGATTTTAGAAGTTTACCTATTAGTACCTTCCACATATCATTTAAAACATTTACCTGCACCAGTGCGTCCAACTACACCAATTTTCTCTCCTGCAGAAATGTTTATGTTAACATTTATGAGAACAAGGGGAAGATTTGGACGGTGACGAAGCTGCACATCTTCAAATTCAATGGCACCTCTCTCAGGCCAGTCCTTGGGATGTTTATTCACCTCATTTTTACACACAACTTCACCCTCTTTCGTCTGATCAGTACGTACAATATCCTCTTCCTCCTCCAACTCCTGAATGAGCAAATAAAGTTATCACCTCTGGTTGACATAGAGATGTGAATATCTTAAGCACTATGTAAAATAATTAGCAGGTGTAGGCAACTGATGATGTGCAGGACACCATGTGACCTATTTGATAGTTTCAAGTAACCCACTTGAGTTCCAAAGTTAAGAGAAGATTGTCTTTACAATAATTTAATTTAGTTACAGTGATGAAAATAGAATCATGCATGAACTGCATGAGTGTGGTAGTGTTGGATGAATGAATTATCAGAAAACAGGGATAATCCAAACTTTCTGTTTGATTTCTTATGATCTTCATAATTAATTCATAAAGATGTGTAAATCATGAACTGCAACTCCTACTCATCTCCCTAAGCAACAAGGCCAATAGAGAAGCAACCCTTAACTCAACTGAGAATTGTACAAAAATAGAGAGGAAATGTCTGCTACAATAAGAAAGGGATTACAAAAATATTTTCATAATGGTATCAAAAGTTGCATAATAATCAAAATTCACTGAAGATATTCTCTGTAATCAATTCTATGACTTGAGATTTCAATTCCAAGACAATGAAAATGAAGGACTGACCTCAGCATACTCCAGCACTCTCTCAACAGAAGTAAAGCGAGCCTGCATTTCTGATTTCAGCTGCATCACATAAGGCACAAAGGTGCTCACCTGAAAAATTAAAGGAAAGTTTTAGCTAAAATGCAACACATTTAAGAGGTACCTTATGAGGGAATAAGCCCTCATCCAGCTACGAAATAATTCCAGTTAACTCACAGAAAATACACATGAAAGGGCCAAACCAGCTTGGGCTGAGGAAACAGAATTACGCAGTAAAACTACAATAAGTGCAGTCAAAGTAACTGTAACTACAGCAATCATATCCATTCTGAATGTAAACCATCTAATCGAGGAGCGAAACATAAATTCAGAGGCAAGAGTACGGTTTAACCTCTGGCAAAACCTAAAAGTGAAAATTTCATAACATTAACTCAGATATTATGGGTATACACTATCAAAGTATGGTTTTGAATTAAAATTTAAAAAGAAAAATATCGATTTAGTTTAAACCAGTAATTCAAAGACATTGATATTATGATCAACCGTTCTAGAAAGACTCTCTGCCTTCCATAAGTTCTGATGACTGCCAAACCAGCCATGCTGGAAGCGATGTGGTTGAGGACAGGAGATTTTAAAAAATTGTCAATCTTCTTGGCCTCCTTTAGACCTTTGTTTAGCCAAATATCCAAAAAGCCAAACAAACCTAGAAGAGCAACGGTGATGAATCAGCACATTAAAATAAAACACTGATGAAATACAAGCAGAGGCTATCAACATACCAGTGGCACTTATCAGTGCAATGACAAAAATGGGAAAGATGAAGCACACAAGCACCAACTGTGTGATTACAAACATTAATCCCTGCCAGACAAACTCAAAGAAAAATGGCACCCTCACATCCACTAAAAATGGAATGACATACAGCATGAACACTCTGGAATTCTCTTACTTTCATTAATTTCAGTCATTACTTTGACATTTATACACTTTGTAAAATATACTCATTGTAAATTTTTGAATAGAGCATAATTAATGGTTGGTTGAGTACTTACTTTAAACAAAATTTCAACCAATGGAACTTACATTCATCCATATCTCTAGAAAATCGCTGCAAAATGCGGCCAGGAGGAGTTACATCAAAGAAACTGATTGGACAGCGCATCACTTTGCGTAACATAGTGTCGTGTAAAAGTGAAGAGCCAAGAAGAAGCTGCCTTGCAATCCCTACTCCTTTAAATAACCCTATCAACATCATCACAACAAAGCTAAGCCCGAATACTAACTGATACATCCACAGCAAAGGGTTTTCATTAACAGACCCTATCAGCTCATCTTCGGTCATTGTAACATTCATTACACTCATGTTGGCTCTTCTTTCTTCCTGCAATGTAGAGATAACAGGTATGGAAATTCACGATGAAGAAAGACTAAATTAACATATAATGATGTTTTAACTCAATACAAATTTTATGGTTAAAATTCATCTTTATATTTTTACATTACAGTAATGAAAGGCCTGTAATAACTTAATTTAGTCAGCAAATAGTAATTGCAAAGGTTAAAGACTCCATACCTCTAAGCCATCTCCGTGATCAAGCCAAATCTGAAGCCAAATTCCAGAAAACAGACGAGCAAGGGTGAAGAGAAAAACAAGGAATAAAAGACCTGAAACCACACAATATCCTCCACAGTACTTTGCATGGCTAATAAATGCACGGAAGCCTCTTATTTTCATGACATGATCTTCTGGACTGGTTAGCTTTCCAAGCTGTACTGTCTCTATATGAGGGTACATTCACGAAAAAGAAAAGAATTGTAACAAGAAACTTTTGGAAGCCAGTAACATGTACATCTACAAACTTGAATTAACTTCAACTTTTAGGAAGAAAAATCATCAACAATTTTCCAATGCTGATATGTTATAAGAGATAGCACTTTGTAAATAAATACAATAAATCAAATAAATTAGCAATCAAATGAAGAGCAAGATAATGTTAACTGCAGAAGAGTATGCAAAAGAGTACAGCTGCTAAATGCAAAGTTATGAGATGTTGCTGTAGAGGAAACGGCAAGATAATTACGTAAAGCTTGGGGTAATTATCATTTAGGAACTGATTTATTCATTATTTTCCTTTCTTTAAGTGTGAGTCAATTAACAAATGCTGCAATATCTTTTTTTTACTATCATATTTTACTACTTTTCACACTTCCTAGGGGTTGTATTAGTTCCTGTTGTCAGTTTGGCAGAATGAGCATTTATTATCATCATATTGGAACAGATGAAAATTTTAAAATTCTGAAAATAAATCTGACATAACTGAGAATTATCACTGTGTTTGGATACATCTGTTATAGAAATCCATTTTTTTAAGAAATAATATTTACTCTGCTGATATATGAGCTGCTTCATTAATCTTAGCATACAATACCTTCATTGGAATTTGAGTCAATGCTTGACTCTTTATCCAACTTTCCACTTTTAGGTTCTTCTTCATCTTTTTCTCTGGCTTCATCGAATTTTGCCATTTGGAAGTAATCTCCCCCTTTATCAATCAATTCTTTATGTGAACCTCTCTCTGTTATCATTCCATCTTTCAAGAAAAGAATTTCGTCACATTCTGACAAGATCTGCAAAAGAACAAAAATTTATTTTCTTCAATCTCACTTTTGTCATTAGCATTTAATTGACAAAAGATTAACAAAAAGCATTACACAATTTTTGATTAATTACATACTGACATAATTAATCTTTCTCCCTTTGTCTGAGTAAAATTTATTCTTAAATTGTGAATGAAAGATAAATAATGATTAATAAACAGAATTGCATGATATTAAAAAGAATAGTTAAACAAGATTGCAGAATTTGCATATATAAACCATCATTCCACATAGATTACTCTGAAATGTGAGGAATTTCTTGGTATGACACTTGCTATATTTACGTGTAGAGAAGCACTCTTTCTCTTCTCATGTAAACATTTTAAGCTTTTATTTCAAATTTTGTATACTTATATACATTTCTAAAAGGATTCACCCTGCAATGCTTGACTGAATGTCCTTTTTTACTTCAAAGTTAATAATATTGGGACACCTTGCATTGGAATATGTTCCACAAAATATAGCAACTTTCTTTAACATAAATCAAATGCTTTATTTTAGAAAATAATTTTGAGAGGCTAGCAGAAACATTGATAGCTCAACCTAAGCTGAACCTGAAATATTGTGGAAAGGAGCACTGAGATAACATAAGAGTTTAATGTTAAGTAAAAAGGAGTAGGAACATTTCATTTACACGTAATCAGCAAAATTCTTCAAAATGAAAGAGAAAAAGATGTTGCAATGTCTGAATCATCTTTGAGACAGAGAATTTTAAAAATTGAATTACCCATTTGCTTTCTTTACAATGCCATATCATAATTATTGATAATTTAGGAGTGAAAATTAGGCAATGGATGAAAAATACAAGCAAATAAAAGTTGCAAGAAAATTATAGTCATTTCAAATAAACCCATAATTGATTATTGAATGTAGAAAACTATTTCTTACTATGGTGAAATCTACATCATAAATCTCATAGAGTGAGCTTGAAAATTCACAATAACTTGTGTTAAAATTTTAAATGCAATAAAGGTAAAACAATTTTCAAAAACATGAAAAAGAACTTGCCTGCATTGAATGAGTGGAGAGGAGAACTGTTTTTTCTCGAAGTGCACCACGTATGCAAAGTTCAAAGATTCTACGGGTCACCCTCGCATCCACAGCACTAAGGGGATCATCCAAAAGGTATATGTCTTTGTCTGCATAAACAGCTCGTGCAATGCTTACTCGTTGTTTCTGACCACCACTGTATCATGCAAATCATTTAAGCAAACATTAAATAAACATGCATTCTTATTTTCAAAAAAAATACAGAGGGAAATTATTTAGGGGTTGCCAAGTCCTACAAAGATACAAGAACAAAATAAAAAGATAAAAAATAAATGCAACTTCAAAATAATCCCCAACTTCCCATATCAGAGCTTGTAATGGAATAATCTTCCATAAGGGAAGGATTCATAAAAGTTAGTAATTTAGTATCGTGCTAAGAAGAGGCAAAGGTTGTGACAGTATTGTAAAAACAGGCACTAGGTATATGTTGCTACCCTTAAATGAATAAATAACTACAATGTAAGAGATTTCAAAAAGTAAGACTTTATACTTGAAAGGTAATAGTTAAATCAAATGGTGATACTTATGCTTGATATCTAAGGAGGATAATTTACTACTTTGTCAACAACAGCTACAAGTTTCGGTCTTAAATTTATCTTTCAACAATCAAATTTCAATTCTAGCCATTTCAAGATGAACAAATTTGAAGTAATGGCATCTTAAAAATCTATTGCAAGGTTTTTGTACAATAAAAAATATTAATGGATCAAGTTGGAAACTAAAAGATCATCAACAAGAAATAAAATTTTGTTTTAATTATGTTAATTGGGGCTAACCAACTTAATCATCATAAACTGTGTACTAAATCTCAAACATACCCAAAGTTAAATTCTCGGAGAATTTTCCAGGTTTCTGACCAAGCATTTCCTAAAACGTTAATTTCCTAGGAAAGTATCATTCAAGTCCAAAGTTCTATATTAATATATTTATAAATATTNTGTACATTTGCAGGAAAGTGATAAGATTTTTATCACAGTTGTGCTCACATTTTTTAGAATTAAATACAAAATCTACAAACAATGAAGTAAAGTTTTACATCATATGACACACTTTTTTTATTTTCATGATATATTTGGTAATGCAATTTGTGGCCAATGAATGATTCTATACATCAGTGTTCTACAGTCATTATATTTGAATATAAATTGGAATTAACATGCTGTTTTGTAATTAAAAAAATCAAACAGGAAATAAATCAACAATAATGAAAGAGGCAACATAATTAGCATTTAGACATGCAAAATTATGAAATTAATAAAAATAGTATTTAATGAGTCATGAAATCATGAAAGGAAGACATGAAAGAATGAGAATATTAAGAAGGGGCAGGCATGAAAGTAAACAATGATTATGAAATTTTTGAAGAAAACTAGGTTCAAGTACTCTCAAGCATGAGATTTGAAAATTTGAAAAGGTCGCTGAAGCATTTTCCCAAAAATCATCTTTAATATTCTTGACCAAAGTATTTAAAGGCTAAAACAGAAAGTTAGAATCCGAGAGTTTCAGATACAATCTCAATTAAGGATATGTTAGGAGATTAAAAAAAAACTAGTTTACTACAATTGTTCAGATGGGTGGCTACTTTGAACAATAAGCTAACAGATCAATTTCCTAGAACAAATTTGTGGAAAACTCTGTAAAAAGAAAAAAATATTTTCTGTGGGGCACATGTTTGTCTGATTCTTATCACAAAAACCTTATTTCTCTAGCATTAACTTTTTTGTAATGGAAACTATTAATAAATATTTCCATCTAAATTAATAAATATTTTAGTAAATCATGATCAAAGTTAAACAAAGAAAGAGTTATTTGTTTCACTTTGATTATGTAAGAGTATGAGCATAAACCTGGAAATATTTCCACAAAAAATGAGTCAGAATATAATATGAATGCAAGAGAGAACATTAAAGATAATTAGTAGGATATAAATACAATGACAATTGATTAAAGAAGGATGAATTTGAAATTAGTGCAATATATTTCATACATATATTACAAACATATACTTTTCAACTAAAAGGTACTAGTATAATAGCATCTGATTTACTTTTAAACAATATATGCACTGAGTGGAGTCACTACTGAGTCATAATAGAATGCTGGTATTTGTATTTTTAATCAATTCTTGAAGTGCATGGAAAACTGAAGCATTTGGTTATTTGCTCATAGACACAATAAACACAGTTCTTGTAATTACCTCCTATTTAACACTTCTTACACTAGAAATAGTCATAATTAAACTAAATCAAGGATGAATGAAAAGTAATTTCTGAATAGTTTCCAGGGAAAGATAGCATTATTTATTAACAAAGCATTCTCCATAAAATTACAAGAGAAATATTCAACCCATGTAATCAGTTTTTGAACCACATTTAGTTATGCATCATTGCAACAGTGAAAACTTTTGAGGGGTGGTTTTGGGATTGGAGTCATGTTGCACCCAATCAGCTGCTTACATTTTAAAAACAAGAATTATTACTATATATTATTGAAAATAGAGGTCAAGCTGAGAATTATCTTTGGAATGCATCATGGTATATCTTATGGGAAATACAGACTAAAAATTTAATCTTCCACAACCCATCATTATCTTCTAGGCCAGTCCTTGTCACTGAAACTAATCTAATCTTTTCGTTATTGATCTTTTAATATCCTCATACCCTTTAAACTTAGTACACCATCTAGGAACTTCTTCCTAGTCATCCTCTCCCTTTCTTACCAAGGGTATTTCTCTCTACTCTATCCCTTTTAAAGATGACGTGTACATGTCCAACAAAGTTTTCTTTCCTCCATATCTGTTATTAAGTTAATGAAGTTCATCACACAATGCATGCTCTTTATAAACCGGCTAAGATGGCACATTGGTTAGTGTACTCCGACCTTAAGTTACCAGCTTTAAGCCCTGGCTAATTGGATTGTTCTGGTTGGGAAATGGTTGTGTCCAAGTTTCTCAATAAGGATTAGTGGCAGAAAGGGAATATAGCCATAAAAATCAGCACCAATACCAAAACTCATCATCATAAACCATAAAAAATCATCAACTAACCCAGTAAGTGATGAGGCCAAGGATAAAAAGCATGCTATTTATCATACTATATCATGCAGACTTCTTACCAATACAATCGTTCATGCATTAAGTATCAAATGGTGTTTCTAAACATACTGATTTATATAATGAGAATTTCATAATTATGAAAGAAAGAAAGTAACCTCTCAATCATACGGGTTACAAATGTATAGAAATATTCAAATTAATCAATTGAATATTTATGGTGCTGGAACTGTACTTCTGGTTTATGTCAGCAAAACTAAGTTTTGAATAAAAAGATTTTTTACAGTAGGAGGAAAACACTGAAAACACAGCACTACCAGGGAAAACTTCTCATATGTCAAAATTATACATCAGTGTAATGCCTAGCAAAAACAGTAGAAAAAGCTCAAAAGCAGGTTATAGAGCAAAGATTCATTATAATTTATGGTTATTAAAATACTGTAAGCAGGAATATAGGAATAAAAATAAATAGGAATACACAAATATCAGAAAAATCATATAAGGATAAAAATACTTTTATTTTACTCAAAATAGTAAACTTGTAAAATCATAAGGGTGGAAAACTGGAGACTAGGTATGTTACAGCAGAATACATAGAACAAGCAAATAATAAATAATAACAAAATATTAATTCAGGTTATCACAAAATACATATCACAAATTAAAATCAGTCTTAGAATCACAATAATGTAACAGATAAGCAAACAATAAAAAGTTTCTATATTATAAATTCAAAAGAAAAATATAAAATGTACATTTGCAGGAAAGTGATAAGATTTTTATCACAGTTGTGCTCACATTTTTTAGAATTAAATACAAAATCTACAAACAATGAAGTAAAGTTTTACATCATATGACACACTTTTTTTATTTTCATGATATATTTGGTAATGCAATTTGTGGCCAATGAATGATTCTATACATCAGTGTTCTACAGTCATTATATTTGAATATAAATTGGAATTAACATGCTGTTTTGTAATTAAAAAAATCAAACAGGAAATAAATCAACAATAATGAAAGAGGCAACATAATTAGCATTTAGACATGCAAAATTATGAAATTAATAAAAATAGTATTTAATGAGTCATGAAATCATGAAAGGAAGACATGAAAGAATGAGAATATTAAGAAGGGGCAGGCATGAAAGTAAACAATGATTATGAAATTTTTGAAGAAAACTAGGTTCAAGTACTCTCAAGCATGAGATTGTGACATGGACTCAAGCTTTAAAGACTATCTACGGTAAAGAAAAACAATGACATTTAGAGATCCTTAAAAGAGAGAAAATAATATTTCATGAAATAATAAAAATAAACTTGCAATGCTCAACTAATAAAATTGAAAATGCCTCTCAGAACATTAGAGGAAAGAAAAATATCTAAATGAATAACTTATTCTCAATAGATGAAAAATAATGTCAAATGTTTTCTCGAATGTACACAAATTTGAAAAGGTCGCTGAAGCATTTTCCCAAAAATCATCTTTAATGTTCTTGACCAAAGTATTTAAAGGCTAAAACAGAAAGTTAGAATCCGAGAGTTTCAGATACAATCTCAATTAAGGATATGTTAGGAGATTAAAAAAAAACTAGTTTACTACAATTGTTCAGATGGGTGGCTACTTTGAACAATAAGCTAACAGATCAATTTCCTAGAACAAATTTGTGGAAAACTCTGTAAAAAGAAAAAAATATTTTCTGTGGGGCACATGTTTGTCTGATTCTTATCACAAAAACAATGACCAATTATTTTAAGTATGTAATAGAAAATGTTGAGCCTATATTCTTCTGAGAAAGAATAGCTTTTGTAGCAGATCTATGCATAGCATTGTATTTTATTATTGTAACTAAATTAAATGTGAAAATTGTATGTACATGATTAGCTTTAAATATTGCATAAAAAGGGGAAAAACGAGTAACAACCATGCTTTTGATAAATATACATAAAATTCACAATAGAAGGCAATGTTATGTAGAGAGCCATTGCATAGAGCAATCAAGCAGAACTTTTTCCGTGAAAATTCTTTATTTTTAAGTAATACACATTACCAGGTTACAGTAATTAACCATCACTGGGTTATATTCTGAGAATAACGATTAGTTGTTGAAACCCGGTCTTTCGTTTTCATTAAAAATAAAAGAATTATTGAGAAAAAGTAATAAGTTTTTTTGTTATTCAACGAAGTACATTTACTTTAGAATTAGTAAAAAATTAAGTTCAAGATCTGAATGTCAAGGTTGATAGAAAAAATAGTAGATGATGGAAAAAACATTCAGAGAAGAAAAAAAGAAATAAGGTTGTCAAAAAATGATGATCAAAAGTGTGAAAAAACTTCTAAATGTTTCTGGCGGAGATTTAGAGGTTGTTTCTCAAAATTTATAATCATCAATTCATACATTCAACCTGACTAAAATAAATATAATACTTTTATTGGGCACTAGTTAACCCAAAAAAACGAGGATTCCTATCAAGATTTCAATTTCAGTCCTGTTTGAGACCCCAATGAAGATAATTAGCCAGCATTAACAGTGTTACCCTATTTAACAAATTTGCAGCTGCTGATACGCTAATTGGCACATTGAATCAGATAAGTTAACTCAAGTTTTCATCTAATAAGGTTTCATAATTCTACAAAATCTCAGTCCACTCCAAATGCAGAAGGCCCCAATTCCCTCAGCAGCAAATACATAACTTGCAAATTCTGAAAGTATAAAGTAAAATTGATAATTGGATTTATTGCTTTATGACTAATGTTATGAATCAAAAGCTTTGCTTTGAGAAGTTCTCATGAGCTAAAAATATAAAAAAGCATTGCATTTATTTAAAACAGTTATGGTTTATAATCATTAATGTGTGAGGTTACACAAATAAAAGAAAATACCATCAAGAAAATTTATTATCAAGCACCAACTAATAAACATGAAAATATACTGTCAGTAAAACCTTTCATGCGATTGACTATTTAAGGGCTATCAACATGATGCACACAAGATTTAATATTAAGATATAATGCACTGACATCTAATGATTACAAATGGAGATTTCAGATTTTTTCAGCAAAGTAATGATATGATTGCTCTCATACAAACCTAAGATTGGTTCCTCTTTCCCCTATTTCAGTCATATCTCCATTGGGAAGGAGCTTTAAATCTCTGTTGAGACAGCAGACATTCAATACTTCCTTGTACCTGAAACCATCATTTTCTTGCAATAATAGAGGAAATGAATAAATGCAAAATGAAAGATAAGAAATTAATTACTTAGCCTGGTCCATGGGAAGACCAAATAAAATGTTTTCTTGAAGTGTATCATTGAATATCCATGCTTGTTGCAACATTACTGCCACACTACCATTTACTTCCACTCTGCCTTCAACAGCTCGCATCTTTTTAAAAGAAAGTGAATCATGTAAACAAAGGAAGTCTATGTTGATGGATAACTTGAAAATTGGAAAAGAAGAGACCATTCTTTAACTTATAGTGCAGAAGAAGAATTAATTGGAAACAACTGGAAACTAAAAAATACATTTATTTGATTATATTACAGAAATATTTAATTTTATAGTAAGCCTTTACATTATCAAAAATTATCTGAACAAGAACTCCTTTATTATGCTGAACTACAATTATTGCAAGAGCTACAATTCTAGTGTCCTAGGTAAAGAAAGGTATAAGTGCTACACCTAAATATTTCTGAAATCAAAGACACTTCTTTAAGATGTTAAACAATTTCATGCAATGTTGCTACTGTCAGATCATTGAAAATTTCCAATGAAAAAGGCAAAAATATCTTTGAGAGAAAGGGAGAGTAATAATGTCTGTGATAAATAAAAGTAATAGTTAGTTTATCAGTGAAATGCTGATATATTTAATAATTTTTAATAACTACAGAGGATTGAAAGAGCAAAAACTCACCATGCAATACCAATAGCATAAAACTCACCATGTTCAGTCAAAAACATAATTGTAATCTACAACTCAAGTTTGGTCACATAATAACATGCTCAATCAAATATGGCTATGGAGAATATGCCATTGAAAATAAAATAAGTTACAGACTTCTCTTGGTGAATTTTTCAGTTATTTGTATTCTATAATTTCCATATACTTAAGCGAAAGATTATAACTAGTAGTTAAAAATACTCACATCACCCATTATAGCAGCAAGGAGAGAACTTTTTCCTGATCCAACACTGCCACATATTCCAATTAATTTACCTTTCTTTACTGACAAAGATATTTTCTGCAATGTGATAGGAGGAGCCTCTGCTTCATCATCCTTACCTAAAAATATACCTTTCTCATTTTTACTGTTTGATTTAACTTTAGGTCCTCTGCGATTTTTACAGATAGTATTCTTTTCTGGAAGAGCAAGAGAGAATTAAAGCAAAGTGGTATTTAAAAGTTTTAAAAGAAGTATTTCATGGTTGAAAATTACCCGAGTAATTTTCAATTTCAATAATGACAAAACATACTGGAATGTGGTTGTTTCTTCACTTCCTCTTCTGCCAAGTCCCAGGCAAAAGAGCCATTTTTTATAACTACCAAATCTGAATTTTCATTTTCTTGTCCTTTGGATGATTTGACAACATTGGATGTGTGATTATCACGCTGAAGAAATTTCTATTCATAGATTAAAAGAATATGGATTAAATTATGACATGACATAAATAGTGAACAATCTGAAAAGAGAAACAACTTTCTGCTTTACATGTTGCAATATGTTAACACTTGTGACACCAGTGTCATGTTACAAACTGTAATAATAACATTCTACCTTTTAATAGCTTCTCAACTCCTTAAGCAGTAAGCAGATTAAGCCTGCTAATACTTAGCACAATGGTACAAAAAGAAAGTAGTGTCTGGCACTATGCCAGTCAATACCACCAGAACTCATTTTTACAGGCTGAATCAACCTATGGCTTCCCTGAAAAAATACTGGCTGGTAAATCGCTCATAACTGGGTATTGAACCCTAGCTTCTGTCAGTGAGACACGTGAGCCTTACTGCCACTGAGGCCATGCACAAGTTGGCTTTAAATTTCAGAAGACATCAAATAGTCAATATCCTTTACTTCATTTACTTAATAGCTTTAAAGATACAAGTAAATATGTTCACATTCATTTAGCAAGCACAATCAAAGATGTGCTAAGTATAACTAATGAATCTTGCAGAAAATTCTAGAGAAATGCCAGCAAATTTTCAAGAGAATTTTGTGGAGATGTTACAATATATGTATAAGCAAATGCAATATAATGGTTACTCTACAGCAAAATAGAGGAGAAAAAAGTAAATGGACCTTCAATGAACAAGTAAGGATGAGTTAAAGAATTTTCTGAGTTTATAGTGTAAGATTTAATATCCAATAATTCAGGTTACAATATACTTTCCATTAGGTTTAGATTAATTTATACCTGCATTTTACGCAAGCTAATTGTAGCTTCAGCAAGGCACTTTATACCATAAGGCAAGGTTCCAACAGAAAACTGCATGGCAGTGAAGACGGCAAAGATAGTGAATGCCTGTTTGGCTAACAGAGGATGGCCACTCAAACTGTGACCCAAGAATGTGGATATGGATGCCAGAAGAGTGATGGATGGAGTTACAGTATTACTGAAAGACTGTAGGAATGCTGCTTTCTGTAGCTCTTTCCTCTCCTCATCACGGACTTCTGAAACATAATATTATGTCATTGGCTATATAATGTATTGAAGTTGAGTTTCTCCCAACATTTATCCACCAGCTATTATGTCCACTACCCAGAAGGTACATTCTATCAACATTCTATCTGTACATTCTACCAACTCTTTTTGTCTTTGCATTCTCAATTCTTAATATTAAATTCTGTTTCAACTGCTCCTCAATTTTTAATACAGCTCACAGAAGCTACATTGTAAGAATATTATGTAACAAATTTATGCATTTCTTTATAACAAATTAGATTTGACAGAAGATTACTATTGTAAATTTCTTCTAGAATTTCAACAGTAGAAAGTTTTCTTCTAGAATTTTAACATTTCAAGAAATATTTTTGTAAATAATTTGTTCTCAAATTCTTAATCGGAATACCTATTCTCATTGCAATTTGTTATCAAAATATCAACATAATCTTTAGAGCAATATGACCATTTGAGATAAACGCAAGTAAAAGACACCCTCTTAAATTAGTAACATAAGAAAAATTTTGACTTACGAATTACTTTCTCATTAAAACTTCTTTCCCAGGCATACATTTTTATAAGCCTAATATTATTAAGAATTTCATTCATCAGAGCCACCCGTTTGTCAGTTGTTCTCACAGTTCGAGCCCGTACATGACTAGTCACACTAGCTATCACAGCCTGGAAAAAAATTCAAATTTTAAAGAAAGTTACAAATTTTATGATTATTATTATTATTACTACTTGAATTTCTTTTGGAGAGAGAATTGGTTTACCATTGAATGAGCATATTATTCAGCTATAATATGAGACCTTTAAACAAGAAATAATTAAGAAAATGTAACTTTTACTAGAAAGAACTTTGCAGGAGTTTCATTTTATTAATAACAATTCAATGATTAAAAACTTTCTCACTTACCATAAGAGGATAAAATAGAAGGATAATGAGATTCCCAATGAGAGCCCATGGTCCAAGTATAAGGCAAGAATACACTACACTCATGGTGAACATCACAGGCGTTCCTATAGCAAATTGATATTATAATAATTAACTTCTTTTTATTGGTAACACATTTCCAAATCATTTTCTTTTGCTGGAACATTGAAATCACCAGATGGAAAATCATATTTTCACCTGAGCTTTTTATCGTACATAATAGTTTCAACTTTTTCTTATCAGATTGTAAATGACTGTTTTAAACATTGGAACTTAATTTACTTTTAAGCATATTTTCTATCCATAAACAAAGCTCTTTGATTTTTTTTACTTTTTTGGTATACATTACCATTGTATACCAAATTAATTTGTAAAGTGCTGTGTATCAATACACTTTTTAGACTTACCAAGTATCAGAACTCCCATAGCAACAGCCTCAAATATTCTCTCTTGCTCATTTGTGCAGAATGTAAGAACTTGAGAGAGAGCTTTCTCTCCCCCTGAATGGAGAAGCAGCATCTTTTTGTAAATAAGTAACTGAAGCGCACCTTGCACCCGAACACCTACACAATTTTTGAACAAAAAACCAAGAACATAATGGCTATTTTTAGACACAGGCAATTTCTTTATGAAATTAAATAACTTTTCACAAAGGAATCATTGAGATGTCTAAAATACTGAGTTCAACAGTTAAATACTGAATGGAAATGATTTTCATGATTAACAATGAAACTGTATATTCTTCAAGAATTCTTAAACTTAAATGAAATTTAAGGACAAACAAAATGGACAATTCATCATGAAAAAATATAAATGAGTTAAATGACAACAAATATTTTGCTATTAAATTAGAGAATGGTTTATAGCAAACTGTTTGGCATCCGCAGGCTGAATGCAGACCTCCAACTCCTCTTATGTGGCTCACAATGATAAGACAAGAGTTATTTTTAAAATATAATACTTAAGAATCACTTTCCAGCTTCAAGTCTCTTTTCATTTATTCTCATTTAGGAAATAATACCCTTTTAAAGTTAGCTGCACAATTTCTATGCTATTTTGAAAGCACCTACTAATGTAAACAATTATTTTCTAGCATGAAACAGCTCACAGGCCAAGCCTAAATGATGAACATCTTTCTGTCATGAAGTATGTTTACATTTATCGTCTTCAATTATTGAAAAGCTAGCTGGAGGCAAATAATGACAAGTTTCATAGAAGAAAGTGTAAAATACCAGTAATATTTATAATTTATTAGTATGTATTGTAAACTCTTTGATATCATTTTATTCTATCAATAAATAATGTCAATAATTACATGTACAGACATTATTATCTCTGTTATTTCTTTTGGATTATTTGAGTATTTTACCTATCTTACAAATAGTTTCATAATAGCAAAACAAATTCAATTAATTTCATGTTTTAACTATTATATAAATTTGACATTTCTTTAAATAAATATTCAAAACACTGGAAATTGAGAAGGTGAATTAGTAAGTATATACAACATGTGAATTTAACTTGGTAGTAAATAGCCCACAGCAGTACTGAATTTAAGTCTCCTGGTTTATTGGTAAGATCAATGCAGAATGAACAGAGGTCTTGTTGGCTTACAATTAAAATCTTATATTCCAGATGAATGAAGATGCATTTTCTTCCTTATGAAATAAGTCCTGATATTCTTTTTCCCTTCTATGGAGCAGAAAACTGCACAATTACACCATTTCAGCTAACTAATAGTAACAAGACAGTTAACAAGTTAACATATAGTTAATGAGTTATTACATCTGTTAATGCAATAAAAAGATTTTTAATCTTTGAAGGTTTTCACTCTAAGGCAACAATATAAGTTTTAAATCTCTAATGTGAATTTGAAGCTCAAATGTGAAAAGTAATTAATCGTATATTTTCCAGATTTATTTGTTTTATTTTAACGAATTGAAAGATTTAATCTATGGCAAAGTATAGTTCTACTCACACTTTAAATAATCTTTTTTTCCTATTTCCTTCACTCTAGATATTTTTCATCAAAATTGTTTTCATTATACCTGAGTGCCTATAGTAATTATGGCAGGTACTGCACTGTATGGTGGATGGAATCACTGAAGTCTATTTACTAGATTTAGTACATCTGAAAAATATCTGAGGGCCTAGTGATGAATAAAGGAACTGACTATTGATAAATCATTTGGACATACTATCTATTGTCACTTATAAAATCATCTAAGGAGATAAGAGTGAAAATGCAATTAAGGAGGAGATGTCAAAAGATAAAACTGCTGGATTATCATAGAAAAAATCATTTTCATTCTCCTTCATGCTAAGTTTAATGTTTAAAGTGATATAAACTCTCCAACTTCACTAAATGTACAACCAAATTTAACATAACTGAACTATAAAAAGCTGAAAACCTAGCCATTACGGGACATTTAAAATTTCATAACACCTTGTCTTAGTTAAAAGATTGAATCATATTCTAGTAATAGAAGCACACTAATTGAATATTAGACACTAACAAGATAAACATTTTATTTGCTCTTCAGTTACTTCTGATGCAAAACCTTTAATAAAATTGACATCACTTGCATTAATTTACCGTGCGAAAGCAACCAATAAATGAAATCAATGTCAATGTCATTTATTTCAAAAGGTGCAAAAAAGGCTGATCCAAAGAAATACCTTTAAGGAATAGAGATTGTAAACACTTCATGTTACTAATGCTCAATAATCAGTACAAAAAAGAAATTGCAATAGGTAAAAGACTCTACTGATATGTGATGTAGTCATTGGCACAAACAGTCATTAAAGAAGAAGAAAAGAAGTAGCCACTGATGGTTGAGTTAGGTGTTGTTGAAAGAAACTCCACATTGTAGATGGCTTTTGGAGTTTTGTTCAATGACAATTAAACAAGAAGGTTGTAAATAGAAAAGTACAATCACTCACCTGTATGGAGACCAAGTACATATGATCCACCAAAGCATACATTTCTCATTAATTGACTAGAAAATAACATTGCAACAAGAGAAAATCCCCACTCTAAAGACTGACTGTGATCTTCCACATAATCTAGAATCATTCTCTGGAGCCAAGCCTTAAAAAGGATGAAAATATATATTTTATGTTTTATATTCAGTAATGGATGACTCATAATTCTACTGCTAACATATCACAAGCACAAGAAATTTTAAAAAGTATGAAATTATGTAATCTACAAAATCCTCATTCATGAACAAAGAAATATAAAATGCAATCAGTAAAAACATGAAGCTGAATATGTTGAAAGAAAGAATTAGATCATAATGCAATTTTCTATATTCTCATGTGACAAGAGCAGTATTCATCAAGAGTTTAAGAACTTCTTTCTTTGTCAACATTTCTATTGGATTCTTCTCCATTTCTATAATAAAATGCACATACACATTAATATTATCACAAACAAAACCACTTTTTAACTATAGCTCTTCTACAATAACCTTATAAAAATAGGGAGAAACAATATCCTAAATTAAAATTATCACTAAGTATCCTAAATGAGGACACTTTAAGGAGTAATACTTTAGTTGTTCCCCTTCAAATCCTTAATAAATATCTCGTTTTCAGACTTAACTCTTTCCTAATGAATAATATGGAGAAAAACTATTGGATTATCAGCCTGGTATGTTCTCTGACATAAGGAAAAGAGTACAAGTACATAATTAGCAAATAACATAAGGTAATGCTGGTTTCCCAAGAAGAAACCTGGCTGAAAACCTGTAAGGATTTTCTCCATCTTGCTTTTCATGTTAATCGAACACTTTTGCATTCCCATTTGATTGATAAATCAGGTACTTTTAATTAGTATACGCTTGGTTAGTATATACTCACAGGTCCCAAGAGTTGAAATATAACTGCAAATACCATGAGACCCATGGCAACTATGGAACGAGTTCTTACAAACCGCCAAACCACTAATGGCAGGGAAGCATTTTTTCCTTTCTTCCTCTCCTCTTCACACCACATTCTCTCAAGACGTCTTGCACTTCTCTCAGATAAATCCATTTCCTGCATGGACATGTCAAGTAGCACATAAACAACATAAGTATCATATCAATGAATAGTATTGAGACTAAAAAATGTATGAAAATCACACTGATGGAGAACAATGTTTTAGTTCTGAGATAATGGCAACATTTCCAAGGACTGCAGAAAGATTTCTTTAGAGAAATACGGAGAAATTGTTACCTGGAGGTCATATAAATCATCAACTGTAAGGCCCTCTCTATATGCTTTCCACATTGTGCTAGATAGCCATGATAATGATATAAAAGAAAACAATCCAGCGTTGTTACTTGGCATGACTTTCTTGGAGCTGTAAAGGCATTAATTATCATTGTAGATTTTACAGTAATAATTTATTGGTCAAGGATCACAAACATGATATAGGCTTGTTGAGCAGGAAAGACTTAAAGTTAGATTCAAGCCATTACATTCTTAAGGTAACCTGGTATTCTTACAAATAAAATAATTCCATGTGTTTAGAACCATGATAAGTGGATCTAGTGTGAAATTGTGAGACAATCAAATTGTTGGTTTTCATGTTACAATGGTTGAGAAACTTCAGCATAAGTCACAAAATTGATTTAGCTTAGCTTTTGCATTGAGAGCAACAGAAAATAAAAAGTGCAAGAAACAGGAATTAACCTTAAATTATTTGTAAATTGGCAAACCGGGGGAATCAAGCCAGGCATCAACCGAATAATTTCATAGAAAAAGAACTAACCAAAAGTTCATCAAAGTTATTTTTTAACTTACCTTAATGATTTTCTGAACGGTAACAGGTTTTTCATGGCTGGAAGGTATTTTGTTGCCGATCTTCTTCTGAGTTTCCTTCCCTTTGAGCTGTAATTAAGTAACTCATAAAAATAACACTATACCGTAAAATATATACACTATACTCATCCAGTAAGGTCACTTACATAGTTTCTTGATTGGCATCAGGGGTATCATTTTCTTCAGTGTCATAACATCTCCGATGTTCGTCAAAACTCAAATAGATAGAGCCGTTAGAAAGCCATTTGTGCAGTGCCATTTCGGGGTAAATACTTCTTCAGGTCTGACTAAAAGATTATCTTAAAAAATTTTCAGAGAATTTGGTTGAATTTTGGAATGATTCTGGAATAAGGATCTTTTCAATCATGACCATTCCCGAGCAAATGGGTGGAAATAATACTATGAAGATTAAACATTAAAGAACTAAAGTACAGATAAATTTGCTACTAGAATGACCTACTTGAAAGTGCGATGCACAATAAAGTTACGCAACAACTTTTGAGCGCAGGAATTAAATCTCTGGCAACTTTTAAATCAAGTGACAACGTCCAAGCAAATCGTGGTGTGGCACTAAATAGTTATTTAAGGAATCTACCCAAGTTTAATACATCAATGTCTTATAAACGATAAATTTCATTACCCTAAAATCACAAGTATTACATGAAATAGATTTTTATCGTCTGCTCCCGCCGGAGAGTCATGTTTACCAAAAATTTTATTTCCGGTTAAAAAAAAAATGGAGTTCAAAATATATTACCATTCTTATTTAATGGAATAATTTGAACTTATGTTAAAAATTTTATAAAGAGTAATATTTCAAACCCTTTTATGTCTTAAGTAATGCATGAAATAGCTCCTTCAAAAATTTATCAGAAAGATGACTAGATGAATCTCAGTTACTTCCTGAGCGGGACAAAATTTAAACTTATCTTACTCGGATTACTTAGACTGTCATTAATATCATCTAAAGTTCCTTTATCAGCATGATATTTTTATGTAATTGTATTAATTTGTAATATTATTTACTTTCTATGAAGATTATACGGAAAATTTTGAAATAAGTGAACTTCTAGTAGCCGAGTACCATTCTATAGCTCGATTTCACTCTTCATTTTGACCAGTGTTATAAAATTGATATTTCCGTACATCTCAATCAATGAATAATAGTCGGAGGCATTCCGCCTTGTTACAAAGTTTTTACCTGTATACGAAATGAATAGAGTGCGATGTAGAGTTGGGGTTGCGAAGAGATGGGGGAGAGTGGAGCAGATTGGAAGCAGTTGGTTTATTGGTGAACAAGAAGAGGAATAAGGGGCGGAACCCGGATCCCCCGGATCCTGTTCACAGATCTGAATCTCTTCAGCACTAAATTTTCCTGGAGCATGCACGCAAACAAAAATAAGTGTTCATGTAAATCATCATTTCTCAACAACAGATTAATGGTATTTTTATTACATAAGTTATTTGTATTATATTAGTCTTGTTGGCCACTTTTATACAATTTATAACTTTTTAGTGTAAACCAATAATTTCCAACTGTGGGGCAAATCAACTACTAGCGAGTGGATTATTTTGTTGGTTAGTATCTTCGTGATTTTTAATACAGAGCTCTGTAAAACCAATCTCAAGTTTTATCTATACAAGACAGAAACTTACAAATAAAATTAAAATAATTACTGATATTGCTTAAATTTCGGATCATTTGAATTAAAATTTTTATGAATTAGCTGGATAAAGAGTTACTGAAATGTGCCTTAAGTGTGGCACTGTCTTAGCTTGTTCAAATCCAGAAACTACTTGCATAATTAACGAGTGAAACTATCAGTCATTTTCCAAGTCCATCATTTTTGGTATCAACTAACTACTGGACTAGTCCAGTAGTCAGTTGATAGGTCTAGAGTGTCAGCTGACACTAGACCAGTGTTTCCCTAACTTTTTCAGGCTACTACCTCTTGGATTCATCACTAACCCCAACCGTAATTTATAAATATTAACATCTGTACAGCTAAAGTTGGAGAATAATAAAATGAAAAAGAAACACTGATGATAAAATACCCACCAAATTACTAAAGACAATTTTCTGATATTGTATTGGTTCTATAAATCCAGTAAACATTGTTGATAAAGAAAGATGACTGGCAATGGGATAAAATTCTTTTTCATCATGTGGCCCCCACCTGAATGAGACCAGTGCTCCTAGGGGGTTGGTATTGTCCGCTGGGAATTACTTCTCTAGACCTTAGCACAAATTTCCAAATAGCTCTCTTCTTGACTTACCTGCACGACAAGTAATTGTTCATTAAAAAATCATGTTTTACACCACGTAATTTTTTGTGGATTTTTGTTTGTCATCTTCAAAAGAAGGAACTTGCCTCGTAAGAATGGGGGCCTGAATGCTAGGCACCCATGGAACCCCCCTTGTTACAAAGGGTTGATAGAAATACATAAAATGTGCTTATACTAACGTGGATGAGGAACTATACAAATAACAACCGAACTGGTTGAGTGTTGACAGCGTACTACTTTCTCTTTAATCATGCCAATATGGCTGCTACATGTACAAAAAAAGAGAATACCACACAATGTAAATACATTTATGGATGCATAATGCCATATTATAATACCTCTTCTCATTATAAGACAAATGTCACATCCTGTCATCAAAAATACAAATTACAAACAAAATAGATGCTCCAAAATACAATGAGCAAAAATTATACTATCAATGAACACTCATAAACATATGACATTGTATTCTTCAAGTATCTTAACATATGTTTCACATTCTTCTAATTAGCAACAACAGGTTCCTCATAGTACTGACTCAGTTGACAGACAGCATTAGAAATGTCAAACCTAGTTCCACTTGCAAGGTATAACAAACATCCAACAGCCTTTTGATATACATTATTATCAAATACATCTTCCTTTACAACTCCCTTACAGTTTTCCCAACCTCCAGAGGAGAAACTACTGTTCTACATTAAGATATGTTAAATGTAACCAAAACATTTTTAACATACTCCTTCTGACTTACAACCAATAAATCTCTCTCAGGTCTCATTATCTGAAGAAATGACAAATTGGAAACTTATCCGCAAGGTCCTTAATTTTCAATATTTTGGCCAATTCACACTTTAGTATCATGATATTATCTCTAATTCCTACAGTCAGTGTTTCCTCTACTTTCACTCCTAAAATTACTTTAGTACCTTTATATACACTATTATCAGAAAATTAATATGTTCAAGTGTAACTTTGTGGAACTCAATACACATGTTGAAAGAAAGGATGCTTAGTAATTTCCACAGTAGATTTATTAATCGATTGGTTTTGTCAATGGATTGAGTTCTTCAGGTGGTTTTCTATATGAGTGCGGGGCTTAAATTTAAGGAGGAGGGGAAGTGGAAGGAGTAAGTTTAAGATGGGTGGGGAGAGGAGAACAAAGTAATGCAGAGGGAAAGGAGGGGGGAAGGGTTAGGGAACAAATATTCATTTGTTAAGAACTTCCTGTTTTTCCCTGAGATCTCAATAATTTTGAGGGCATCGAGGTGGTGTCCCTTTTTCTCTCGATGAAGAAGTCAAGGTCGGAAGTTGCTGCAGTGGTTTTGGTTGTTAAAATGGTCAGTGAAGGCTGAACCTGGACCCCCAGGCAGCGCTTATGCTCTGAATTTCTTATCTTCAGTGACCTTCCAGTTTGACCAATATAGGTAGAGGGGCAGTCATTACAAGCAAGCTCGTACACCCCGCTGAGGGAATCGAAGTCCCTCTTGTCTTTTGTGGTGCAAAGTGATTTCAGGTTTCTGGGGATATAGAAAGCCAGGCTGTTATCGGGACGAACACTCTCCAGATGGTTGGATAAATTTCCTTGAAAAGGAAATCTCCATGAGACGGGAGAAGGAGTAGATTCAGGTAATGAAGAAGTGGTTCTTCTGTAGGTGATGCTTCTTTGTTTCTGCTTCAGGAGGCAGTCTAATAATTCGTCTATTTCTGTTTGCAATCTGCTTGATGGTTTTTAGTTCCTTCTTGAACTGGGAAGGGGAGAGGGGGATGCGGGTAAGGTGGTGAATCATCAAGTGAAAGGCTGCCAGTTTATAGGAATGTGATGGGAAGACTGCTTGGGGATGATGTGGTCTGTGTAGGTGGGTTTTGGTAGATGCTAAAGGTTGGAATTTTATTCTCCAGGGAGGTGGTAAGATCCAGGAAATTTAGGGATCTGTCAACAAGGTGTTCCATTGTGAAAGTTATTGACTTGTGGAGGGAGTTCAAGTGGCCAAGAAAATTGTTTGGTTTCTTTCGTCCCATTTTGAATGCAGATGATGTTGTTCACATAGCGGTGCCAAAATATGCAGTGCTTCATCAGTTGGTTGTCCGAGGAAAATAAATTTTTCTCTTAAGAGTCCAAGAAAATTTCTGTGAGAAGAGCTGACATTGGTGATCTCTTGGCTAAGCCATCCAATTGTTTATAAAACGTCCCATTAAAAAGAAAGTAGTTTTGAGAAAGACACTCAGAAACTAAATTAATTATGTCATTTGTCTTTGTAGAGGGAATGTTGCTTATGGAAAGGAGATCCTTCAGAGCCTCCATAGACTCTGCACACAGTATTGAAGAAAATAGGTTTATGATTTCGAACGAGACCAAGTAAGAATCTTGAGGGAAGGTCCTAGAGTGGAGTTTATTCACAAGTTCAATGGAATGTTTTATTCCATATTTCGGGAAGAATTCCATAGCATTCCTGATTATTCCATCCAGCTTGAAGACCAGATTATGTGCAGGCTTTGTTTCATTCTCTCCCCACCCTTCTTAAACTTACCCCTTCCACTTCCCCTCCTCCTTATATTTAAGTCCTGCACTCATGTAGAAAACCACCTGAAGATGTCAACCCATTGATTAAACTGGTCGATTAATAAGTCTATCGTGAAAATTACTTAGCATCCTTTGTTTCAACATACTCAATTCAATATTTACCTCAATGTTTTAAAATCTTTTAGAAACGGGAGTTTGACAGAGAGTGCACTCAGATTTCTGCACTTTTTTGCAAACTTTGACAAGCCGCCATTTTGTAACTATTCGAACTATTAGTCTAGGAAATGGCAAAAATGCTTCTATAGTCACTATAAACATTATGACGGAGTTTAAAGAATACCCAAAAATGTCATGTTTTTTTTGTCCGGTTCGGCATGGAATGACCCATATACTTCTGAGACATTTCACAGGCTCCTCAAAACAAGGGGCTTGCTCCATAAAGATGACAGCATCAATTGGGTAATTGAGGTAGGTTCCAACCACATTCAACTGTTGGATATCCCATTCATTATCAATAGCCATTGCCATTAATAATCTTAAGGTTTTTCTTTGGATTATGGACTGTAGTTCCCAAATTAATCCACCCCTTCAACATGCCTTGAAACCTTGAGGAAAAACCTTGCCTTGAATTTCACAACTACTCCCATCTGGTTCCTTTTAAGTGAAAACACCCATTTACTCTCAATAACATTCCCCCCTTAGGTATTTTAACAATTTCCCATGTCTGCTGCTTCTCATATGGTTCACCTCTTCCTCCATTGCAGCTCTTCACTCAGGTGCATACATACCATTGAGAGCCCATTCTGCAGTCTGGAATTAGCACATCACTCCTGCTCGTGGCATTTACCAGACATGGACATGGACAGGCATGGACATGTCCTTGGAACTCTTAGCCTAGAGGACCTCCTCAACTCTGCAATCTCCTCTCTTGCAGGAATAGGTTGCTGTTTTCTCTCCTCCCCTGCGACTGGCAGTTATTCCTCTCCTGCAGTTGGTAATTCGTCATCCTCTTCTGTTTCACCTTCCTCTCCTGGTGGAAACCACTCTGCACCCTCAGGAGTTCCTTTTCAAACTGTTGCCTCTCTGGATCATTCTTAATTTTATATGGAAAAACATCCTCCTGGGAAACAACATCCTGGCTGATAACTACCTTCTGCTCCTTCATACACTACAAGTGGTATTCTTTAATCCCTCCTTGGTAGCCAACCATCACACATTCTTCAGTACAAGGACTGAGTTTCCCTTCCTTAACTCTCTCTCATTCCACACCTCTAATGGAATCTTGTCTCCAACGGCTGATGATGGACACATATTATGTACATAGCAAGCACTCCTTAAGGCTTCTCCCCAGAAATGATGAAGTATACCTGAATAAATAAGTAGACATCTGGTTGAATTCATCAGGATTTGGTTCAAACGTTCTCCCATGCCATTCTGTTGAGGTATATATGGGATGGAGTGATGGTGAAGAATCCCATTTCTCTGAAGATGATCCATGAATTCACCTCCTGTATATTCTCTTCCATTATCGGACTGGAACTCTTTGATCCTTCTCCCTTTCTCCAGCTCCACCTTAACTTGGAACCTCTTGAATACCCCAAACACCCTGCCTTTCCTCTGTCGTTATTTTATGGTAGTCTTTAGGTATTTTACCAGATTCTTAAAGATATCAATCCTGGTATATCTTAATAACGTGCATCACACATAGTTGTCAACGAGGAAGTTTTTTATTTTCTATTTATATTGTTAAGCAGAGCAACATATATAACGACAGTAATATGAGAAATTTTAACATTAGTAGATTATATCTTCTAACACACTCCCTTAATGATAACATTTTTCTTCAAACAATAAGGAATACATTTTGATGATTTAAACATAAAAACAAGAAGTATAATTAAGTATAAGAGAATAGTTGAATTGGAATATTGGTTGTTCGATAAATGATGTTTCAATTTCTGGAAAGAGAAAAAATGTAGTTAGTATTTCTCAATTTATCTTATCATCATGAACATGTCCCTTATTTTAGGAAATTTGTCAGTTCCAAGTGGTTTAGGCAGTATGTCAGCCAACTGCTTGTTTGAGGGGCAGCATTTCAAGTCGAATAATCCTTCATGGTAGAGTTCAGATATGAAGTGATATCTCACAGCGATGTGTTTTGTTCTCTTGTTTAGCTGTCCAGAATTAATAAGTTTAATCGCACTTTGGTTGTCCATTTCCAAGATAACACTTTGTTCTTTTATCTGGAGGACAGTTTCAGCATCTTCTCCAATCAATTCAGAAAATAAACTCTTAAGAAATATAACTTCCTTTGTACACTCTGCAGCGGATATGTATTCTGATTCAGCTGTGGCAACTATTTGCTGCTTCCTTGAACTCCATGCTATTGGTGCTTCATTGTACATAATGATGTATCCTGATGTGCTTTTTCCATCCTTGATATCACCAGCATAGTTAGCATCACATTAGGCTCTAAGCTTATATTTTTCATTTGGCTTTCCATCTTTGATTTACTTGTAGAAGATACCAGTCTTGTTTGTACCTTGAATGTATCTGAGTGTCCTCTTTACATTTGCAATGTAGTAGTTGTTGGATTCTCCACTTTTCTACTAGCGTAATTTACACTGTAGGCTATATCTGGTCTTGTTTTTGAGGATAGATATAATAAGCTTCCCACAGCAAAACTACTCAAAATTAGAGTGAATTTTATCTTCTGAGTCTTGTCTTCCTGAATCCATTGGTGTTTTCATGATTTTGCAGTTCTCCATGTTGTACCTTGCCAGTATTTTTCTTGCATAATTCTCTTGGTGTAGAAATAGTCCTTCTGTCTTCTCAAACTGTATTCCTATGTATGTATCTGGATTTTCATTAGTTGTCATTTCAAATTCTCTTTTGAGTTTATTCATAAGCCTTTTGATTCTTTCAAGGTTCTGTCCTATTATGAGTCCATCATCAACATGTATAGCTAGGAACATTTCACTTTGAGTATATTTAAAAATGCATTAATCAGTCTTAAGTTGAATCATATTTTGTTCTTTAAGAAAATTGGTCAGCCTTTGATTCCACTTCAGTGGTGACTGTCTTAAACCATAGATTTCTTTCGACAAAATAACCACTTCACCTTGATCTCCAAATCCTTCAGGCAACTTCATGAAAATAGGCTTATCATGTTTTCCATACAGAAAAGCTGTTTTTACATCAAATGTTTGTATGTGATAGTTCTTTTCTGCTGCAATCGCAAAGAGCAAACAAAGAGAATTTGTATCCACTACTGGACTAAAGGTTTCTTGAAAATCTATATAATCTGACTGCTCAAATCCTCTTGCAACTAGACGAGCTTTGTAACGTCCATCATCTTTCTTTTTTAGAAGCCATCTACTTGATATAATTTCTTTTCCTCTTGCATCTTCTTTCTTTATTGTTTTCCATGTATTTGTCTTCAGGAGACTCCTTTTTTCATCTTTCATTGCCTTTTTCCACTCTTCTTTGCCTGGTTTATTGATGCATTGGGAGTAAGTGAAACAGGCTTCATGATCTGTATCTTCAGTGTCTTCTGATTCAAAAACGAGTTCATAGTCTTTAAATTTTTCTGGTTTTTTCAGTAGTTGTCTGTCCCTCAGATTTCTTCTTACTTACTGTTCTTGTTGTATTCCTTGATTTTCTTCTGTTTCTCCATCTTGTATATTTTCTCCATCTTCATGTTTTTCTTGTTCTTCACTTTCGTTGCTTTGTTCATCCTCTTCATTTTCTCCTATGTCTGCATTTTCCACTTTCAGAGATGGTTATCTTGACATCTCTTCTTGAAACTTCTTAGTAAATGTGACATCTCTTGATACATAAACCCTTCTGCTATATGGATTCCAAATTCTATATCCATGTACTGAATAGCCTATGAATATTCCCTTTTGACTTCTAGGATAAAGTTTTCTTAGGTTTCCAAGATATTTGGTATACACGATTTGTCCAAATTCTTCCAGTCCTGATAGATTTGGTCTTCTTCCATTCCATATCTCATATGGTGTTGTATTCACAGACTTGGTAGCACTTCTGTTTAACAGATATGCTGCAGTTAGTGTTGCAAACCCCCAAAATTTGTTATCCAGCTTGGACCCATTCAACATTGATCAAACCTTGTTCATCAGGGTAAGATTCAAACGTTCTGCGTTACCATTCTGTGGAGGAGTGTCTCTTATTGTGTATTCAATCACAATACCCCTTTGCTTGCACCAAAGCTTGAATTCATTGCTTCTGAATTCTCCTCCATTGTCACACCTTATTCTTTCAGTTTTTAGGTTGAAATAGGCTTCTGCTTCATGGATGTATTCTTTGAGGTATTCTTCTGTTTCATCTTTTGTGTGAAGCAAATATATTTTCAGAAAATGAGTATAATCATCCAGTACAGTTAAAAAGTATCCTTCATTGTCTTATGTTTCTGGGGTTATTTTTCCACAGACATCTGTATGCAGGATCTCCAGAGGTCTAGTGTTTCTAGTCCTTTCTTGTGAAATTGGATTTCTGGTTTTCTTGCTTATGATACAAGATTCACATATTTCTTCTTGGCCGTTGTTTCTCTTGATATCTTTGTCTATTCCATCACACAAATCAGGTATTTCTCTTAGATCATTGAAATTGATATGGCCCATAACAGCTTTTAATAATCTTCTGTTCCACAATCTGAGCAATCTAATTTGCTTGCTCTTTTGGAAAAACACTCTACTCTTATGAGGTATAAATAGTTTTTTTGTAAATCTTGAACCAGATTTCTTCATGGTTTAGTATATTTGGGAGTTAATCACCTCCTTTGGTGACTTATTAGGGCTGGTGGTAAAAGAAGAGAAGCTCAAACTAGAAACTGACATTCTAGGATTCAATATTCTGCATTTCTACATTATATTTTATATCCAATGACAACAAAAAAGTGATTTCAGTTGCTTGTTGTAGTAATCTTCTATTATCTTTGGGAACTGCCAAAGTTGTTAGTGTTTTCATGGATTCTTTGGTCAGGAATCAGAAGTTATTCCTATTGTTGTGTCAGACATTTCTATATTACAAAATTTGAGGAAAGGCACAAACAAAACCCAGCCCTTAAAATGGTATTCATATTAAAGAAATTGCATGTGTCAGATAGAGGGAATGCTTTAATCTGATTGTAGATAGAGAATGGAAAGCAGGAAATAGCCGTTTAGCTAACTAAGCTTATTCCCTTCTTTGTAGATATTGTAATGCTGAAAATCTGTTATCACAAATTTGCTTGAAAATAACTTTTGTGTAAATCCTCATCAAACTATAGATATACCAAATTTGAAATGCTTATTTTTCAAAAATTTGAATCACATAAGTTTTGTTGGAGTTATCCCCTATTGACTTCACTTAAAAAAATTAGATGAAAAATTTATAAAACAGAGCTGAGGTGTGGATGTTTCTAATAGATAAAATTGGATTTTAGTACGTTTCAGACTGTATTTCTGAGAGATGGCTATCTTGCAATTCCTGGGAATTTCAACAAGACTTTACTTTAGGGGATTAAAGGAATGCAGTAGTATGGGTCATGTTTAGGAAAAAAAATGCCGCTGGAAAGTTGCATTTTTCTTAATTCTGAAATCTTTTACAAAACTTTGACCCTAGAAAATCTTTATGCCTGTCTCCCTCATATTGACATAGATGATGAAAGATGACCTTTTGAGGGCAAATTTCATTTTTTTATTTGTTATCAGGGGTATAAACTTGTCTTGGTTTTCTATTTTGCGGTTATGTTATCTACAATAACGGATATAGTTTCGGCCTTAACTTTGTGGTACTCCATAATCAATAAAACACAAATGGAGAGAATGAATTAATTTATACTGAACCGCAAAAAAAGAATACAAAACACGACCGGTTTCGATGCATGTCATCATCATTAGGTGACAGTTTCACAGAACTTTCGGTTTATAATAAATAAAACGAGTATTTATAGTATATATGTTATCTGTGTTTCAATGCCTAGGTTTCGCGATGTTTTAATGCCTTCGTAATACCCTAACCAGTTGATAAGGAATTATCACGGATGAAATAAGGAGCAAAAAGAAAAGTAATTTAAAGTTTATTATTTTTGACAAAAAATATGACAGTCGAGTTAAAAAAATTCGAAGAAAAACATTCATTCGCTTCTTCATTCGATTCAATCAATTTTTAATCGAAGCAATTGACTCGACGAATGAGTTGTGATGTAAACCAGAGGTGACCAAATTTCAGCGAGTCACATTCACGGTCATCCGAAAGTATCAAGATCCGCAATAAGTTTTTCGTACTAATTAATTTCAGCAGGGCCTTCCGGATAGCCAAGTGGTAGCGCTTTTGTCGAGGTGCGGGCTCAAATGAGCGAAATGACTTCAAACGTCGAAGACAAGAAATGTAAATTTCGGCACTTCAGTATACAATTTCATGTTTCTCAATTAAATAATTACCGTTTATTCGTGGGTTTATATATTCACTTACACGTTACTTACTCGTTTTACTTGGCGTCTGAAGTGAGGTTTGCAGTTTTTCAGTGTTTTACGTTACAACTCCGCAAGATGTTGATTCGTTAGTTGTTCGCGGAACTTGAATTTGATAAAAGTTTCAAATAAAATATTTAAATAACAGTTCTTAAACCCAAATTATTTTATCATGCTAATTGTTAACTACTGATATTAGGGAGCCGTCTTTGGCTCGCGAGTCATGATTTGGCTTTACCTGGATTCTGATGAAGCTATAGTGATCAATTAAAGAGGTTGCGACGGTTTTTGCGGACTTTTGGGATTTGAGTATTAGTAACGTTAGTAACTTTGTAATTTTTATTTGGAAATTGTTTCTGGGAATTGATAGAAAATATACAGCCAACGGGAAAGATCGGGGATGAAGTGTAATCTTAGTATCGTTGTAATAAGTTTCTATTATATGATAGCAGTACAAAAATGCTACACATTAGACCATCCACTCTGCAGTCTCCCACTAGTATCATGCTAACAAGCTATTTTGTCAATATATGATAAAATATTTTCGTATGATTACCATATATTATTTCGAAACACTCGATTTTCTAAATTATTTCATCAAATCACTCAAATCTTTTGTAGCATCTCATGTGTCTTAGTAGATAGAAAATGATTTAGCTGTATTTTTCAATCGAGAAAACTCACATCATATTCATTCCTTTTGCATCTCATTTTCAGGTTTTTATTCGATGAATCATTGTCTCGGAAGCACGTCTGCAAATGGAATGCAAGAAGTTGAAGGTCACGCGGCTGTTGTACCTATGTACATACATACGATTGGTAGCACTTGCGGAGCTGGTTGTGGCAATAGTGCTGTTTTCTTCCGAAAAATATGAGCAATGTAAGGTAATGTACACCAATTAGTTACGTCTACTCTATCAATTTGGGGAGCATCGCGGATGACGCTAGGATTTTACATTTTAAGCGTGATTACTAAAATAAAATGCAGTACCTAATCGAAATTACATTATATATAATCAAGATTGCATTATGTACATTATGTACGTCATGAAAACCTTCCCTTTGAAAGAAAACGAACGAGATTTATAGCGTGCATATGTCTGATTTAATGCGTGTTTCTATATTATTGTCGTGGCGACGACACGACATGGGGGGAAAAATAAGTGGCACAGCGACTTTAAGTTTGGACAGCGTTTATTGTACGGAAATAGTCGGACTCACGGTACGGTAGCGCTGGTCGGTGAGGCAGAGGTGCGGTGGAGGTTCCCCTTGGGTGCAGCTCAGGCGGTGCTCTATGGAGTCGGAGGCGAGAGACTGCTAGATTCGAACAGGGAGAGGAGTGTCCTCCGCAGTCCAACGTGGACCTTACGAGAAGACTCGGGATTGGCTTTCCGCAGTCCTACGTGGACCTTACGAGTCGGCCAGGGGGTTGGGGGGGTATTGCCTGTCGAGCTCCAAAATGCTCGGCCTTTTATACTGATTTTGGGGGTGGAAGGGTGGTGGTGAGGGTGGCTTGGAAAGCGTCTTTACCCCACGTGCACTCCACGTGCACCCCACATGGGTGGGTCACACCCTCCACCCTTTCACCCCTTCTGACCGGACCTTTGCCCAGAGCTCGCAGGGATGACCACCCTCGCGTTTCCGTCCGCGTGGGTGGGTCATACCCTTCCGGCCGGTCCTCTGCCCTCGTTTTGCCTCACGCTACCGCACCGAAGGCATTTCTGAGAAACCTCATTCCAACATTATTTTAAGCTTCTTTCTTATGTGCAACAGTAAAATTAAAGGAAAGAAAACGGTAAAATTTAACGGATAGAATTATTTATAGTATATTTTATTTTTTCGGTAAGTGTAAATAATTTTTCGCGTCAGTTTGATACAGTATCAAGAACTACGTGGAAACAACGGCCGAATATGTTTGACCACAAATAGATGAGATGGTCTCGGCCTTGACTTGGTGGTAAATCATTGTAAGCTATGAGAAAAAAACTTTAATATTTACAAACCACAATGTGGTTTGTGAATATTAAAGTTTTTTTCTCATAGCTTATGTTTGACCACGTTTATCATTTCTGCCCTTGTGTAGAATCCACGCGTTGATGCCTAGGCCCATTAAATTTGGCAATTTATTTTCCCCGTTTTTAAGGCTATTTTCATTGGGATAGAAACCGGTTGAAATCTAACAAGTGTCGTTACGTCACTTCAGAAGAACTCTCACTCAGTTCTCTTCGTAACTCAGAAGTAGATCGAGTTTGAGAGCGCCGAATGACCTCGTCTAGTAGTATTCCGAGTGAATATCGAATACAAAGGCGAAGGATACAGACGAAGTACTATGGTTGGGCAATAATAGTCATGTGTAATTGAGAATAGGCATCCGTTGGAATTAATATCTTCATTTTATGATATCATTGCGGCGGGATAAGCATTATAATAGTGGAAACGCCACAGTCGTAAACACTCGGAAAGATCAGAAAGGGCGAAGATTTAAACTTTATAATCTACGAGGTCTATATAATTTGGAGTTCAGATGTCTGTACCATTCGAAATAAATGATGTTCCCGAAGAGCTTAATAAAGAACTGCTGGCAGCATTCACCGGAGAAAGAGAAGGATTTTTGCATGTTGGACCAAAGAAATATTTATTGGCTTCGGCATATCGGAATCAAGCTGCAGGATTTTACAACATGGAAGTCAGACCTGATGATTTGTGGATTGTAACGTTTCCCAGATCAGGTAATTTTTTTATGATTCAATAATGAAAACACCTTACGACAGCCAATTCGTCCCTGTTACTAACTTAAGTCTCTATGGCTTAGGGCACTATTTCTACATCTGCTAACTTTCATAAATTTTTTTTCAATTTGTAAGATTGTTTGTTCTTAAGTGTGGTATTTTTTTGTTCTGTGCTAGTTCATCTCGCTATTTTTATTACATTTTGAAAGGGAAGTAATTCTATTGTGTGTTTTCTCATCGCTATTATGTGATTAGGAACCACATGGACTCAGGAAATGATGTGGCTAATAAATAATAATTTTGATTATGAGAAGGCATTGAACACAAATCTAATGGCAAGATTTCCATTTATTGAGTGAGTGTTATACTTCATGTGACTTTATAAAGATTTTGTTATTTATCTTTTAACAACTCTATTTTTATTACTTTCAGCTTGAGTACTATTACATGTGAAGCATTCAAACGAGAAATTATTAAGAAGAATGAAATGGATCAGAAAGGTGAAGAAGAATATAGAGGTAGATATTTACCTGGATATAATACGGTTAAAGATATGAAGTCACCACGTCATCTGAAGTCTCATCTTCCTCTAAGTTTATTATCCCCAAAATTACTTGATACATGCAAGGTTAGTATTGTATATCTGAATTTTATTTCTGTCATTATAACAAAAACTGCAAAAATAATTGATGGGCTAACTTTTTATCTCAAGCAATAGTAATATTAAAAAGGGTTTTCACTTTTTAAAAACACTATTACACAAAGTTTTTTTCCTCAATTTTGGTGGAATACATGCTTTAAAATTTTCAAGACCCTGGTATCATGTATTCCGCTATGTAGTTAGAAGGAAGTCTAAAGTTATTGACATCTTGCACCATTGACCGTATCATAATTACCCTTCCCTTTGCATGCAGAAGAACCATTGTACAGATCCATGCAAAAATAACAAATTCTCAGCTTATCTGTAAGATTATTCCATGAAAATATATAATACCCAGCCTCACTTTGGTTTTGCAATGAGGATAAAGAACAGAATCATATTTGAAACATAATAAATATTATGTGCCGATAATATAAAATAATATTATCATCATAAACATTGTAGAGATATATGGGTATGGCTCATCAGTGGATGACATTCTTAAGGGTTTGTAGTTGATTGTATTGTAAAGCAGATGCATTTGATGGTTAAGGGACATAGAGAAGACTATTTCATTTTGACCTCCTGAACTTGGGTTGTAAATTAATTACTGCAAATTAATTTTGTAATATGTATCAGAAAATAAATTAGGTTCTTTAAGTGGGGCTTAGAACGTTTTTCCTCACTTGTTTAAAAAGTAAATATCAGGCAAAAATTTCTAACAAGTAACAAAGATATTAAAAGCTTCAGTTTTTTGGTATGTTAAATATGTTCTCATAACTGAATCTGCAAAACCTGATAAAGAATAATTATAAACAAAATTTTAAAGCCTTATCAGATGTTTTTTTCCAATTCCAAGGTGGTGTATGTGGCCAGAAATCCAAAAGATGTTGCTGTATCTCTATTTTACCAAAATAGATTGCTGCGAGATATTGGATTTGAGAAAGATTTTGATGCATTTTGGGACCTATTTCAAAGAGACCTTGGTAAGGAAATGGTTATTTCCATTTGTAAATTGCAAAATATTGATAATTGATATTATTTTTATCTGATGATGAAATTGACATGTTTCAGTTCTATGGGCGCCCTTCTGGAGTCATGTTGAAGAGGCTTGGGAGAAAAGAAGTCATCCTAATCTATTCTTTTTATTTTATGAAGAAATGAAAAAGGTGAGGAAAATGGACTTAAAGGCATTGAGAATGTTTTTAAAAAGTGGTTTTCATTACTTTATAAGAAGTTTATGAGATTAGTAATTTATTTTTATTAACACACAAAACATGCATTAAAATTTCATAATTTCATAAAGAGGTTTCATATTTTCCTTAAAATATTCAGGATTTACAAGGAGTTGTACACAGAATGGCTGAATTCCTCAATAAAGAAGTTCCTGATAAAGAAATGGATAAGCTTGTTGATCATTTGAGCATTGAAAGTTTTCGCAAAAACCCTTCTATGAAGATGGCCTTGAATAATTTAGATGGAGCTGTCAATCAAGATGAACCAGGATTTATTAGGGAAGGTAAGAGGCTAGTTGTGTTCTTGGAATCATATCTCCATATCATATTTCAGGACATCCTTTGTAGTTCGTGAGATATCATAAATACCTAGGAGTTATGGTCGATAGTAATTTTTCCTTCAAAGGGCATATTTGAAGTTAGTAGGAAAGGTGATGGGATAGAAAGGTTAGCCAATAGGATTCTTAGGGAATGTTCATCAAGACTAAAAGAAATAGCGTACATTTCCCTAATTTGACTTCTCCTTGGGTATTACTGTGCAATTTGGTATCCTTGGTATTTTGTACGAAGTAGGATTAGTCTCCGATTGTGAGATGGTAGAGCGGCTAGGTTTGTCAAGGGAGATTTTAGATTCGATAGTAGTGTTTCAACTATGATAGAATCCCTCAGGTAGACTTCACTTACAGATAGAAAACTTTATTACTGACGTTAGCTTTTCCAAAAGTTTATAACTACAGATCTCAATGACAATGTAGCTGATATTGTTATTTCAGTAAGCAACATGTATGAGATTTAAGAGAAAACTAAGAAGGGTAGTACAACCTCTGCGGTAAACGGATTCACAAGAGACTTTCATTCAGGATATGTTCCTTGCTCAAAAATAATAACATGTGTCCGGATGTTGACAAAATTTTTTAATGCAAAATTAGCTACTGAAAATTGGAGGTAGGCAACCTCGACATATATGAATCACCATACATGGCATCACCATGAAGATCATGAAACTTTTCAAGTTGGGAAATGTTTTCTCCAATTTTTTTGTAAAAAAATATTTTTTTGGCATTTAGTTTTTCTCCCTACCCTCTAAACATTTTTCACTCTTTTCCTCAACATTCATTCAATAATACGTTATGTCAGAACTCCAGCATGTTTATATGTATTGCTACACATAGGACATGAATTCTCTGTTTAAAACACAAGTGCCACTGACTTCTGTAATGTAAACTGCAAAGATATTTCCCAAAATGGCCTTAGGTTCGACACCAGCCTAATATAAAATTCTTCTGGAAATGATTGCATGGTGTATGAGCTAGTTTCAAGATGAGAATTCGATTTGCCTGAAGTACCCCTCAGTAAAACTTGCGCTTTAGGCAGAGAATTCGTATCCTATATGCAGCAATATGATACATGCTGGAGTTCCAACCTAACATATTATTGAATGAATATTGAGGAAAAGAGTGAAAAATGTTAAGAGGGTAGGGAGATAAAAGTAAATGGTGAATAAATCGTTTTTTACTATTGTTAAACATTTCCCAACTTGGAAAGTTTTGCAACCTTCATGGTGATGCATGTATGGCATGGTTGCTTAGCTCAGATTTTCAGTAGCTAATTTTGCATTAAAAAATGCCTAGTTGTGTCAATGTTTGGACATTTGTCTATTATTTTTGAGCAAGGAACATATCCTGAAAGTCTCTTGCAAATCCGTTTACCACAGAGGTGGTACTCCCCTTGTAAGAAGCAATTCACGGAAGTGATTGCCAGGAGAGATAGTCACTTCTGGTATTCCCACGAAGTATTTGAGAAGGTAATAGTAATTTAGGTGTGATAAGATTATCAGAGGTTTTTACACACCCTGCCACACACCACTTGTGGCTTGCAGGGTTTAAATGTAAATGGGGAATACTGTCATATTTTTCATTATTGTAAACACATTAGCTACAGCAGTAAACATTGGGACCTTTCTTCATACTTTCTTGTGTCTATGGCAGACATAGGTGTCTGCCAGTAATTTTCTCTCTTTTGTTTTCTCTGGGTGTCTGCTGTTTCTCTACTCTACTTGCTCTTTCTTACACTCTAGTTTACTGGTCGGCAAATAGCTAGTAAACTCACCCAGTGTAGTTAAGTTTTTTTTGAGGCCTTCCATATGGATGAGGTCCTCAGCTAACTCCTTATTAAAAAACCGTCGCTGATCAGGAAAGGAATGGAGAAAAGTTTCTATTTTTCCTCATAATTAGATTCCTAAAGATGATTTTGTCTTTCTCAGCATTTAAAGTTTCATGGTTTTTCAGCCTTACAGACCCTCAAATATGTGTGTTTGAATAATGACGATAGTACACTAAATATCACCCTTCAAAATGTTTATTTGCATGATGTTTTTTCTAATTGGTCTTGTTCATGGCTGTGATAATATGAAAGCTACTGAGGTGTGAGTGATGCTGAATCCATTGATACTGCTCATTCTTTATTTAATGATAAGTATTATTCATACTGTTGTTGTGTTTTGCTGCACTTTTGTGGGTATTTTCCACTCATAGGATTCTGGCTTGATGAGGAAAGAAAGAGCAAATGACTCACTCCTCTTGCCCATTTGCCTCATCCCTTCTCTACAGCTATTTGTAACAAACGGTGGAGGGCATAGATGTCCAAGCAGCTTCATTGCTGATGACTTTATAAAAATGGTGTAAATATTTAGAAAAATTATACAATTAATACAAACTTTTTCATACAACTTGATGAAGCAGAATAAAGTCACAGAAAAATACTTTTACAAGAATGAAGTCTTCCATGGACTCAAGTGGAATGAGAGGAGTAAATGTAGTGTGACTGAGATGTCTGAAGTATGGAAAGTCAAGTAAAACTGTTAATAATTATTGTCAAATAAATGTAGCTAAAAGTATAATTATGGTATTGAGATTCATTTTCTGTGTTGATTTTATAACTTAAGTGAACTGTGGTTTCTGAACCCAGTTGTCAATTTGATAAGGAAAGGTTGTGATCATTAGAGTCAGTTTAATGCTAGTGGAGAACTGATACAATCGATGTGTTCTAGATTCACTCTGTAGAGCGCAGTCATGAAAGAAAAGATACTTTGTAATTTTTACAAGTATTTTACTGAGTCAAAACTGGTTGAGAGTAAAATTCTTGTAGAATCTACAAAGTGTCTTTTCTTTCTCTGTGGAGATACTGATATTTTGTGGTATTTTACCATATTTTCTGGCTTCAAAGGTGCATGTTATGATGCATGTATTTAAGAAAAGATAAGTGATCTCTTTGCCAATCACTGGTTTTTTTATAAAACTATAAAGTCATTATTAATTGTGTGATGTGGATATATATGATGATATGGTGTGATGTTCCTTGTATTCTGGAGGTGCTATAAATGAAAAATGAAATTATACTTTTCCACTGTAAAACTCGGTTAGTTTTTAGGTCAAATCTGAAATTTGCATTGATCATATAAGACACAGCAGGATTTTCAAAGTATTTATTTAGCAAAAAAATTACCTTGTGAACAGTAAAAGTTCTTTTTCATAGTTTTTAAGTTTAAAAAATTGTTACACCATATTACAGTTACATGGTTAACACGTTCAATGCTGAGCGACTACAATCGTCATCCAGCTCTCTGGTGACTGCGGATGACGATCGTCATCCACGGTCCGTATGGTCCGTATTCTTTTCAAAGGCCTTCTTCAAGTAGTGCAGCCTCCAAGCACTTCCATTTCTCTTTCCAGTCATTTGTAAGGCTCTATTTCAGTAAAGTGTTTCGTAGTTTTAATTTTTAACCTTTTTTTTCCCCCCGACGATCGTCGTCCAAATTTAATTAGTAAAAGTTGAAGTAAAAAAAAATTTTTTTCTATTTTTCTTCTGTCAATTCATGATTAAGAATACAAAGATAATCTATAACCATAAAAATAAATTTCAGTCACTGGCAAAAATTGAAAATTTACCCTCAGCGTTGAAAGTGTTAATTTTGAGGAAAGATGATAAATTAGGCATATTTTTAATATGCTCATGATATACATATTATTCTTATAATTCATGTTGATTTGTAATCTAACTTTTCCTAATAATTTTAAGATATGAAAGAACATTGTTGGTTTTGAAATTTTATTGTGAATTATTTTTCAGGCAAAATAGGAGGGTGGAGAAAAGAATTCAGTCCAGAATTAAATGCCAAAGCTGATGAATGGATTAGGGAACATGAAAAGTTTACAGACTTAAGATTTGAGATGTGACATTTTGTAATTATGTGATTCAGGAATCTTAAATCTTAGAAACAATTATAAGTATACTTAAAAGTAATATTTATATGTAAGGAAGATCTACTATAAGTTTTAATTGATTTTCAAGTGCAAATTATCATAAATCTTTAACAGGGAAAGTTTTGCTACAAAGAGATGAGGTTATAAAATTGGTAATTTAACTCTGTGCTAATTTAAGACAAAGGATGAAATAAATGAACATTTTACTAAAACATGCACAGAACAATTGAAAGACAGAGGCTTCATAAAAATTTTCATTGGGACTGAAAACATCTTAAGAGGGTTGACTCTTACTTTTGTTGGGGGATTTTGATGAAAATTATTTTGGTTGTAAGTGAAACAATGAAAAAGTGTGATTTTGTTTGGGTGAATGGGCCTTAGTATTGCTGCAATAAATTATTGAAAATAAGTAATCAGATCCCAGAAGATAACAGCTCTAGCTAAATGGGTAGGGAACCTCTGTTTGCTTATTTTTCTTTTTCTACACCCATTTTCTTTTTCTACAGATTTCCTTGCTGCACATAGATAGGCATGAGGACAATATTTCCATTCCTTTACCTTATACTTGATTGGATAACATTATTTAAAAATATGATGGTGGAGAGCTTCCCTAAGATAAGAAAAAGACGTTTTTAAAAAGTAGTAGCTAGAGTCTAGCTCCTGATTGGATCTCTTTAGGAAGAAAAGTTCCAAATTTCGATTTTTCATCCCACATTCTAAGAAGTATAGAAAAATGTCCCATAGGGAACAATTTTTTCAGTTTCTCTCTAATTTTTGCAAAATAGGAGAAATCTTGACAAAGTTGTTTAAATATCAGTTGACAGGTAGCCTTGCTAACATTCGCTTAAGGAGACACGAAAACATTGTTTGCTATATTAAGTGTTCACAGTTATTTAATCTCTTATATTCGAAATGATACAATCAATTGCATATTTGTGAAGAACTGGACTTGATTTCAGGAACAAGTATCAAGTGATATAGGTTAGAAATTACTGAAAGCTTACATGAAATGTGATTCCACAGTTTTTGGCTAAAATTTAGAAATTTATATCTCAAATAAAATTTAAAATTATTGTGATGAAATAGCAGCTATTTTGCATACTCTTAAAGCCCTGAGCCTGTGTTTTTGTCCCCTGCATTTCCCAATTGGCTGTGAAGAAATCTTGAATCTTATTGCATTGGTGTCCTAACCTCTGGCTTCTGCTTTAGTTGTTGGTAACCATTAGGTATTTTCATTACATTCTTTTTACGTTAGCTAACCTCCATCTTAGCCAACCTCATCTCTGTAGCAGTTCAAAAACTAGCATCACTTGCATTACGTTTTCATTTAAAATAATTAATGAGCAGTCTTTAAACATAAAATTAACTTGTATTTAATTGATTTGGCTCATAATTAGGTGAATATTATCCACAACATAACTCATAGATACACTGCGTTATGTCAATATAATTACTGGACAACTATTTCCATAAGCAGGTACTAAAGCGAGCAAGAAAGTGGTCTAATTAAAGGAAAATTTTATTAAAATTTTGTTAATGTCCTCAAAACTGGAATTATTAATGACATTAAAAAAAATTAAAATATAACCATAACTACAGGTTTCCTGTAATAGTTCTTAGCCAGACAAGCTTTGCAGTTGACTGTTTGTTGGTGACGACAACTTGCCTTTGGGAGCTTAAGCTGCATATTGGCATAGCTACCAGTGAAATGCACTTTGAAATGTCAATCAACTTACTGGCATGGTTAAAATTTTCACCTGAAGGTTGCTTAAGTGTAATTATCTCTAGAAAGGACAGTTCACGTCTTTTGTAAGCACATTAATGGCTTCTTTTGCCAAACTAAAGACATTCTTCAACATACCTAGTGTGTATCAAAATTTGTAGAGTCAAGTGGTTCCTTTAAATGTGCATCAGGTCTACTCTTCAATTGAAAAATAACTGATGTAGAGGTGCTTCCGGTAGACAGTGTTTCAGCATACAATAACTATCTATCAAAATATATCTTGGTGCAATACTTGTGTTTGTTGTTTTTGACAATTTCCATCCAGATGAGTGCTCAAGCTCCTTTAAAATGCTAGTAGTAGCTAGCTGATTTAATGTTTAAATATCTAACAGTTAATTATATTACTGCATTATATAATTTATTGTATTTATTTATTGTACTTTACTTAGAGGTGAATTAGCAAGAACATTTTATCAACTACTTGCTCTAATTATTATGGCATTACATATGGAATTTGGATGTATTGTAATATAAACCCAAAATAGATATAATTGATGAGGTTTTCAAGTTTAACCTCTGTTTAGCCTTTCATGGCTCATAGCAACATAAAGAAATAGAATCTTAGAAATAAAAAAGCTGTCTTTTCAGTATAAGTTTACTCAAATCAGGTAACATATTTCAACTTCTTAACCATCATTTGAAACTTTTACATAGCCATTAAACTTTTTGGCACCTGTATAGAGAAGTTCTGCTCTAAATCATCTAAACTTTGGGAAATTAATTCACACAAAACAAGTTTTTTTGAGCAAAAAGAATTGAATTGACATTTAATGCATTCTTTAAGAAACTGTTCTTTGGATAATTTTTAGTGAAGCTATTCTTTAACAATGACATGCATAATTTATCAAATGTACTATTTTTGATAAAAATTGTTCAATTTTGTCAACCATGATGAAATAAACCCTTAGCAGAGATTTAAGGAAGAATGAAGGAAGTCCCTATACAGGAGAGTGTCATTTTATGAAATAAGACCAAAGTATACAGATAATTAAAATTATGAAATGAAGACTTTGTTCTTATCATCCTGCCAATGATGCTGTAACGGTATCATGAAAAATTACATATCAATAGAATAAAATATATTGTGTGGTATGAATATTTAATGAAGGAATACAGAGCTGAGATAGTTAATTTACAGTTGAGAAAGAAGAAAATAACTTAATAGAAAAGTACATTTTTGTGACTTATCTAGCTAACATACTAGGTACAGTTACAGAAGGATACATCTTTTAAATTCTTAGCATTTATTTGTTAAACTTATATTTGTTAGGCCTTAATACCTTTTATTATTCCACCGTGGCTTTTATGCGTCTTCATTGACTGACTTCGTTCACGTTCACTGCGGATCACTCCACCATTGGAGTGATCCGCTCCTCTCAAACGGTGGAGTCACTCCACTATTGGAGTGACTCCACTATTGGAGTGACTCCACCGTTGGAGTTTCAATCAACCTTTCCCCATTGATTCGTAAATGAAGAATATTTTGCGTTAATCTCAAAGTCGGAAGATGTTTCTAAAATTCTAAAAAGAAATGAGGAACATCCAGTAAGTCTTACGGATATCAATGCTTACACAGTGATGTCCTCGAACTTGCGGCTGAAGGACAGCATTCACACTGTTTTCGTTCGCGGCGCTCAAGAATTCACTTTAAAGGAGATCCCTCCGCGTTACAAGATGCATGCGATACAAAGGTCTACTCAAGAGATATGGTTTGTTTGGCCAGTGAAGAACGACGCAAATCTTCCAGATACTCGCTAGGTTAAAGTTTCAATTGCTCATGTTTTATCTCCAGGCAATTGCATAATAGCTTTTTTGTACGTAAGATAATCCAAAGGAAAGAGTGAATTGTTGTTTAGCTTCTGCGTGGAAGTTTTTCGAGCAATAATACAATCATTGTTCGCTTTCTACTGAGTGGCCTAGAGTAGCTGAACCCATACGCCAAGGTCATGCCCCCGTTCAGAAGGGAGTGCTCCACACAAATTGGCACCACTTTCCCGGTTGACTTCGAATGCGCCGGATCACGGAGTAGCGATCATTTCCATAGGATAGGCGCGCCAAACACACCTTCGATGTAAATAGCGAATAGAGCCGTAAAGCGCGAATTAATTCTCGCTTTAAAAACATTCATTGTGTATTTAAGACCTATACTTCCATGCCTATGTGAGACTATCATTTTAGCAGTCGCTAATCAGAACGTGTGATTATTTGTTTCAGATGTCTATCCCTCTCGAAATTGCGTCTGTGTCTCCGGAATTGAACGAGGAAATTAAGTCTGTATTTTCAGGTGAGCGGAATGGATATTACCACGTGGGCCCGAAAAAATTTCTTTTGAATTCGAAGTATCTCAGACACGGAGCTGGTTACTACAACACTGAGTTAAGACCGGACGATGTATGGGTGGTGACCTATCCTAGATCTGGTACGCAATTTTGGCTTACTGGAATCGGGTTGTATCTCGTTTCCGGATGTGCGGAAATTAATGCGGTGATAGAAAATCGCTGTAAAACGTGCATCCCACTTTATATGACATTTTCGTTTCATTCAAGGCACAACCTGGACCCAGGAATTGGTGTGGCTTGTAAATAACGGGCTGGATTATGACAGGGCCTTGAAAGAAAAGCTTGTTGAACGTTTCCCTTTTCTGGAGTAAGTTATTTTGCTTCGTGTTTGTTGTGACTTGTGTATTGTGGAAACTATTTATATTCTATTTACGATTTCAGAATAAGTTTATTGTTACACGATGATTTCCAAAAAGAGATTATCGAGTTCAATAATAATGATCCAAAGTGTATCGAAGAGATGAAGAAAATGTGTGAACCAGGATTCGAAGCTCTGAAGCGAGTGAAATCTCCCAGGCATATTAAATCACATTTTCCATTAGCCCTATTGCCTCCTAAACTTGTTGATACCTGTAAGGTGAGGATTAGGATAAATGAACTTAAAATTCTCGCACTATTTGTTCAGAATTATATGAATGGTCAATTTTTCTCACTTATGGTAATGTCAGGTGATATATGTTGCAAGGAATCCCAAAGATGTGGCAGTATCATATTACTATCAGAATCGACTATTGAAGTTCATGGGATTTGAGTCAGATTTCCCCAAGTTTTGGGATCTGTTTATGAGAGATTCAGGTAAAGGAGTCCTTATTCGTCTGAGTTCTTTAAAATTAATTTGAATAACTCAAATTATTCGAATTACTACTCTTATTCTGTGACAGTTCTTTGGGCACCATTTTGGAGTCATATTGAGGAAGCATGGAAGTTGAGGGATCATCCGAATATGCTTTTCTTGTTCTACGAAGACATGAAAAAGGTAAGATCTGTTTACTCTCTACGAAATCTAAGGTCTTATGATGAAAAATCCAAAATTACCTAATTTTTAACTTAAATGAAAATATTTTATACTTTAATGTAGGATCTGCCTGCTGCTATACGTCAAGTAGGCACATTTTTGAAGAAAGAGTTAACAGATGATCAGGTTGCAAAGCTCGCTGACCATTTAGACATTAAAAATTTTAAAAATAATCCTTCGATGCAGCAGATTCCAGATGCAATAAAAGGGATGGAAAGAGAAGGCGAACAAGGCTTTGTTCGTCAAGGTGCGCATAATATTTTATGTAAAAGGTATAATTGGTGTGTGTTAGTATGTAAGCACCTTATTATAATAAAATATAAACTAAATTTAATTCTCATTATTCCGCTTTCGGTAATTTTTTATACAAACAGATTTATAATATCAATAAATGCCCAATAATATGAAGTAATAAGGTGCCTAATCTCTGCTACAAAATATTTCTTAAACCATGATGATCCAATGAGTTAATGGATTCTCTCGGTTATTAGTAAAGCTAAGTGCGGTTTTCATTAGCGGTAGATTTTGCAGCTAGAGGAGTCTTATTTCAATGCATGCTGAACGGTTTCAAAGAAAAGATTAACATGAAGATACCCATAAAATGAATGAATTCTTCTCGGGAAGTCAGCCGGGTGATAGTGGTGATTTCCACCGACGTTATGGTCGCAAACTCAGCAGCCATCTTCCGCCTGACTTCCCGAGAAGAATTCATTCATAGCACTCGCCGGGAAAGAACCAAGTCTTTCTATACCCATAAAATGTTTCATAGTAGAGGAATAAGAAAAAAGATTGGTTCTTGTGAAGCAAGGATGGAGAGGAAATTATTGAATCTCTAGTTCGGTAAATTTCCTAGTTGATGAAGGCGAGGAAATATTAAAGCTATTAAAGAGATCTCTATTATTCCTTGGAGTTCCTAAATTAATTATGATTTCTCGGTTTGTGAATTTTTAGTTATAAAAATTAATTATTTCACAAGTTTTTTCAATATATCGTGATTATGCTGAGGAGTAATCTCTATATATATTTCTTTATCCCTGGACTGGTCCATGGAGACTCGAATTCGAACGACGAAATTTCGTTCAAGAACCCTGTGCATCAATTCATATTCCCTCAATTATTACAGGAAAGGCTGGGTCGTGGAAAGCTGAATTCACTCCAGATATGAATGCTAAAGCAGATGCCTGGATAAAGGAAAATGAGGAAAGGATCGGTATCAAATTCCAGTTAGTAGTCTAATACACTTTTCTCCTAGCGTAATAGTGTGCTCTTATTGGAGGCGATGAAATGGGTTAATGATTGAATTTTATGTGGTATAGAAAAGAAGATTAGATAATCCTACAATCCATTAAAAGAATAGGAAGTGAATTTCGATGAAGGGAGGGCTGCTGCATTGACTCAGAAGGAAATATCGCCGAGTCTGTGGCGATGCTTTATATCTCAAAAGAGATGTACATCACGAAACAGCTGATCGTTGTAATGCTTCAGAATTGTCACCGATCAGCATCTGAAATGAATTTGGGAACACAGTGTACCTTTTAGAGATATTGCAAAAGTGCTTTCAATTAGGCTTTTATTTTTAAGTAGACGTTTATGTTACTCTGTAAAATAAACTTCTACTTTTTCTATATTAGTCTTGTATCTAATATATGATGATGATGTTTTACTTACGTTTCCTGTTTTTTATAAAAGAATATTAAAAGTTTTATTCTATTATTTGATTTCTTTTATTTGAGCTTTCTTTTTTACTTTTTTCGAGATTAATAAAGTAACAATTTTAATTACGTAACTTAATTAAAGATGAAGTGGTGGGACTATTATTACTACTTACCAATGAACGTTTATTTTATAAATACTCTTTAAATTGTCGAGAGAAAATTCGATTGAAAATTATATTTTGGCCGTTTTGTAAGATCGTACTTATAATGAATGTTCATTGTTTTTTGTTATTACATGAAAAATACGAGTAATTTACAGAATCTTGGCCTATCCTGGCCAGAAAGTTTTAATTTTGTGAAGAATTTGATTTGATAGAATGTTGAATAATTTTGCCTTTCCGCTCTCAGGTTTTGATATTATTCTCTGCTTTTTCTGGATTTTTGTCATATCTATCTACTCATTTGCTTCTTATAGCATACAACGAATACGTAGCAAATGGTTGTTTGTTCCAAGGAATTTACCTCATGGATTTTATAATGGTATTTTAAGGCGTGGCGTCCTTCGAAATTAGATTTTAAGCCTAAACGATGAGGAAATAATCGCATGGCACTCATCGCAACTCTTTGCGTAATTTATTTGTCAATTGTGAATGCGTCGGTTGACGTCGACGACGTTAAAAGAACTCTGCAACAATCGCAGTTGCCGGCGCTAAGTGCGTTCTTGCCTTGAATACGAATCGAGTATCCTTTTCTCTGGAACCACTGGAACTCATTCGGAAGATGTCTTTTATCTCGAAAGAGCAATAATTTCGGACTTTATTTATTAAATATATTTAATGCAGAAACTACAATAATTCCATCGGTTGACAAATTCATGTTCACTTTTGCACAGCATACATATTTCACATATGAATGGTCGATTTAACGGACGTTGTGCGTTGATAATAGTTCGTGATTTACATTACCTATTTAAATAGGTCAAATTACAAGTTGGTAGCACAGCGGTGGGTTGGCTTTTCAAAGTTTACTTCATTCATGTACGCTGTCCAAACGAGTCATTGTTACACGAGTTAGCGACACAGGTAACTTTTGCAGGAATGGTAGTCAATTTGTGAGTACTATGATAGACGATGAAAATGCAGTCAATCGATGAGAAAATAGGAAAGGAAAGCGCTTGAATAGCCCCTAAAGTTGGCCATTACGCCACCACAAGTTAATATTCCAGGGAATATACTTCTTTGTTTTGGATCTGCAGTCTTCATGACACAGCGGTAATCAGTCCGATGGAAATCCATCGAGTTTTTCCGCCAGTTCCAAGTAGCGCTCCCGCAAAAGTCTCGCCGAGGCCTTGGGTTGTCTTTCTCTGGTGAACACTCCCTTTTTGTTCCCGACGACCCTTGTAGTGCCTGGAAAGTTTAATTAAACAAATAAACATTCCTTCGTAGAAAAGTCCTACGAAATTCGTGGAATTGGATTGTCACATTCTTTAACAGCTTCCTTTGCGGTTGACTCAGGCTGATAGAAAATATTGCCTCTTTCGAAATGAACTCCCAGCAAAACAGACAATATAACATATCGGTTAATAGGGAAGACTGCTCAGAGTTAAATTCATTGTCGAGGTCAATGATATTGGTCCCAACTGAGTTAATCCTGTCTTACTGAGTTCTTTGTAACTGTTTTTAAGCATAAAGACGACCACAAAGGCAGCACTACAGTGGCAGTGCCCTCGTACTTTGATTATTTATGCGCTATGTGTTATTATGTGTTAATGCGAATTATTCCCGTTAAATGATAACGAAACTCTTGCAATAAATTTTATCGTTCCCACCGTTGATATACCGCCTCATAAAATTAGAGCTACTCGTTTTCCAGGGCCACGCAGAGTTGTGTTTATTACAAATTCATGCCTTGTTTTAGTTATGTCAGAGAATGTAATACGAAATGTATTATTCCATGCAAGATTTTGACTTATGAGTTACGGTTTTTGAAGATTTCATATTGCTCCTAGGGGAAGGTTTTTCCTCTCATTATCTAATTTGGACTGCCTGATTTGTAATGATGAAATGATTGTTTTTATACGTTAGAGTACTAGTTTATTACTGAATGTGCGTGGCAAACACCAGTAAAAGCTACAGTTTCCTTCTTGGAAAAGGTTAGAGACAACGATGGGAAATTTCCGAAGGTTGTCGAACTCTGATAATTCAGCATTGAACTATCTGGCGCTTCCAAACTCATCTCATTCGCTATCTCACGTTTTCTCTTCATAAATATTTATGCAAAGGTACAGATGAGGTAAGGGACCAATTTAGTCGTTCCTTCAAAACTATATGAGTCGATCGAAGGGTTAAACTTTAACTTCAAGTATTTGATTGGATATTGCAATATTTAAAATGACAATAATGACACAAAAGACATAAAAAGTAATCTAAAAGTAATTTGAGAGATATACGAACGCGATCCATGAATAGGGTTAATGCGGACGTATTCCTGCCGATCATCAAGGTAGGTAACTGATCGTAGTGCAGTGAACTCCCGATTATCCGTGGGCGGTTAACCGTGCATGATTTTTTACTCTTCGTCGATATTTTCCGCGGTCCAATTAAAAAATATTCAAATATGAAAACACTAGTATTTTCATCTTCTAATATAAACACGACTTTTGTCGGCCCTTTTCTATGGAGCAATAGGGTTAGGACTGTGGGCAATGACGTTATCGCTGCTAAAAAGATCCGTGATCTGGTGAAGAAAACTGTTCATGAATCCAATCGGAAATGACGGAATATGATTGCAAATAATAACAATCTGTTTCTTTACGAAAGTTTCGGTTATCCTTTTTCTGATTAATCGTGCACCCTCTCCCCAACACTAGCTTGGATTATTGAGAGATAAATTTATTTAATTTTCCGTCAGAAGATTTTTTTTACTATTTCAGTACCCCGAAATAAAATCGATACATGTAATCTTAGAGGAATAATATGATTGAGGGTTACTCTCTGTGTTTTAACAACTGAGAAACTTCGGTTTGATATCCTATTGCTGTAATTGCCACATCACTTCGATATTTCATCTTTGGTTAAAGTGCACCAGTCTAGTGAAAGATTCTTGTGAATAAATGAAAAGGTAAAGTCGTAGTATGTGATGTTTGTAAGCGACATTTCCGGTTCTAAAAACTTGCAAAAATAATCTAAGGAACAAATTAAACCACTAGATGTATAAAGAGCATGGTACCCACGGTGTTCCGATACTGGGATAATTTTTTAGATTCAAAAGTGAATTTGAGGAAACAATTGAGTTTTCCATTGAAAACGATAGTCTGACTTCGGCATATTTAACTATTCATAAAGGCTGCTTCGATGGATGCTTTGTTAGTAACCTTTTCAATATCGAGATTAACTCACCTTGAGCAGTGGCGAAATCGGCAAAGTTCCAGATCATTTCGCCGATAAAGAAACCTTTTGCTCGGAGATTATCGAACGCTTTGAAGTGGTTCTTCATTAGCGTCACTTGGTAATCTTCCGTCCACACGGATTCTGGCAACTGAGAACAGACTTAAATTATTATTTTTGGGTAATGAGAGTCAGTTTCTCTTTATTATTTTTTTCATTGGAATATAGCGAAAAGTCACCGAACTATATCCGAGCCATCGTGATCAAATTATGAAAGTGACAAGTTACGACTATTTTTATTTAAATACGTAGAAAATTTTGGTTTTGAGTTAAAGATTTCAGCTATCACGTTACCGAATAGTTAATATTTTATCCCAATTGGATCATTTAGAGCAATCTATACATGCTAGATTTCGAGCTCTGTAGATAAATGTATGTACAACATACATACTTTTATGGCTTCGTTTTTTCAAAGCATGAGTCAAAAATAATTTAAAATACCGTTATTTTACGAAAGGAATTGTGTTTTAAATAAAAATTCACCTTGTAAGGATCACAAATAGACGATCTTAAAGAAATGTCAAACTATACCAGTGGGAAAATTCTGATTAAATGAAAAGTGAGACGAAAATAAGAAGTAGTAGAAGGCTTAATACGATAACCAAGAGAACTGAAAAATGATAAACGTACCGTGTGGAGTCCAGAGACGGCATCGGCTCCGTACTCCGACATAAATATCGGTTTGTTGAACTTCTCGTTCCATCTCGTCATTTCGGATTCGACTGCTTGTTGAATCACTTCCAGGTGACCCGTGTCGGAATACCACGAATTGTAGCGATTCACTCCGATGATATCTAAATGCTGCGCCTGAGTACCACCAGATAACAATTTTTGAATCACTTTGGCGTAATTTTCGCGAGATTCACTATTTTTCGCGGAAATTCAACCGTTCAACTGGATGCGTTTTATTTTTCGTCACTGAAGGCGAAAAATAAATTGGTTTTCAAATATGGACCATCTCTAACTGCT
>KZ308748.1:680984-692382 GCA_000376725.2 Ladona fulva
TCTGAAGACATTTTTGTTTACAATAATTATTAAAGACTACAGTAATATGAAGATAAAACAATAAAAGATACAATTATATATTGACTCTTGTTCATGCACTATTTTTATTTATTTATATTATATATTTAATTAGCATAGTTCCAGTTGAGGAATTAACTTCAGTTCGTTTCGAGTGCAATTATAGCTAAATTTTCTATGAAAACTACTATGATATTAGGTCATTATCATATAATTTTTAGAGAGAGATTCATGCGCTAAGATCATTTTATCTACTGCAACTTTTCTACTTGGACAAAACAAATCTACCGTGCATCTTTACTGTCACATGCAGCTATTGGAAGACGACATCGTGCCATTCACATTTTCGATTGATTTACGTACTGCTTTGTCTGTTCTAAATGGCTTGTTGATGGCACTGGTAACTGGACGTGATGTGTCCAAGGTCTTCACGTGCTCCACTACTGACCTGTAGTGTGAGAATAGAAGGTCCTTAGAGAGGAAACACCTTGATTATGTTTTCATAATGACCTTTCAGAATGATGAATTCGCATCTTCAAATCTGAAACTGTTTAGTTGGAGATATTTCTTCCCAGCCTGCGAGGATATGGGAATTTTTCCGGATCGTCTTTCTTGGTGGTTAAATTATTATTTTATTGTCGTTATACTTTGCGGAGGTGCACAGTTGAACTAAATTTAGCCGATGCTGCGAATTATTGCTATTTCGTCGGTAGTAGTAGGTGAAAAGGACTGACGATTTGCTTATTTTCGTTTACCCATCGTCATATAGGTAAGATTGAATGATTATTATTAGAGTAGGCGACAGGTTGCATACCGTTTTGAACTTTAGTATTTAAATTTACGTCTAAACCCTGAAAACCGCCAGTAACGCTTGGCAGAGGGTGTAAAACACCGATAATCCTATCACACCCTAATTTCTACTAGCTTCTCTAATACTTCGCAGGAAAATAGACCAGAAGTGACTATCCGTCCTGGCAGTCACTTCCCTGAACCGCTTCTTTGTTTTCTCTCGGAGCTCGTTCACGTTGCTAACTGGAATAACAATATCAGCTATCTTGTCAATGAGATAGTGATAAGCTTTCCAAAACCCTTACGTTGGTAATAAAGTCTTCCATCCCCAAGCGAAGTCCGCCCGAGGGATTCTATGGTAGCCAAAACACTACTGTCGAATCTAAAATCTCCCTTGACAAACCTACCCGTTATACCATCACAAGATCGAAGGCTAATCCTACTTCGTACAAAATCCAAGGATACCAAATTGCGCAGCAATACTCGAGGAGAGTTCGAATTAGAGAAAAGTGCGCTATCTCCTTTACTCTCGATGAACATCCCTCAGAATCCTACTGGCTAACCTTTGCATCCCATTCGTCTTTCCTACTACTCTTCAAATATGCTCTTTGAAGGAAAAACTACTACTGAGCATAACTCCTAGGTATTTAATAAATTCTATCATGGAAGGCCGTACTTCGTGGAAGGACATTCTAAAGATTATGGAAAATAAAAACTTCGTAAAGTTCCACACTATTTGGTTTTATTTTCGACCGGTTTCGGCGCAAAGGCCATCTTCAGGTGAAGACGGCCTTTGCGACGACCTGAAGATGGCCTTTGCGCCGAAACCGGTCGAAAATAAAACCAAATAGTGTGGAAGTTTACGAAGCTTTTATTTTCCATAATCTTCCTAGGTATTTATTCTCACGAACTCCAAAGGATAAATCCCAAGGAAGAATGGACTTGAAAAAGTCTGACGGGACCGGGAATCGAACCCGGGTCTCCCAATTGCCAATTGTGGTAATTTGTTAAAAATACTTAAAATCGTTAAAATTGTTCTTTTTTAAATCGTTAAAATTGAATTTTTGATTGGGAAGCACTTATGTAATTGAAGAACTCTTTATTTCGGAAAATCACGGCAAGCAGTTTATCCCAACCGCCGTATCCGCTACTAACAAGGTTCCAGTTTTTCCATTAACATTTTTCACTTTAATTTACGCAGTTTGCACTCATATGGTAATCTTTTAGTAGACCTTGGCAGCAGTGGTGGCCTTACCTTTCCCTCTTAAGGGAAACTTTTTCGTCTATTGTAAAGCTCTCTATCATTTTTTTCGGAACATAGGGAAAAGATCGTCAACAAAAAATCTATTGTCTGAATGTCCTCGAAGTATACGTACTGCCTGGTCTCCGTACCAGCTCTGTGCCGTGGCCATGGTGATTGGACGACTTGGATCCAAAGTCTTGGTGTGGTTCACGACGGCGCTGAAGAAAACGGCAAGGACGAAAGAAATAATACACCAAGGAACTTCACAAGTTATACTTGTCATTTAGGGAAGGTCAATGAATGTTATTGATGCCAAAAGGAAAGTGTTTCGCGATTATTTTTTTTTCGTTCATTTCGAAGTAATCAACCGAGAAAACTTGCTCAAGTGACCGCAACTTTACATATTTCCATTTGAAACATTCCTTTGCCATCGAAAAAGCGTTGCGTTTCAAAGCAAGAAATTTCATCAAACGTATTTCGTATTTGAGGAAATTCCTTCTCACCCAAGCTTACCGTAGAGTCGTGAAAGCCGATATTAGTCGATGTACTCGATAGTGAAGTAACAACTAACGAATAATTCTACACTGGAAGTTTTATAACGAGGAGAAAATATTTTTTGATCAGCGATTAATAAACAGGAGTAAACTATTTATACAGGTAATTTATAATTTACACGGAGGTACGATCTCAAGCTCTAGAGGAAAAATTCATTATTTTCGGAAATATGAAACTTAATTTTAATATTTTAAAACGAGAGGAAAAGCTTACAGGAAAAGTAAACTGTTATCAAAATACAACAAATATATTTTGGAAAATGAAAGAAAAATTGAAATAGTCTCCTGTGTAACACGAATGAATTGAGGCACTGCAATGAATCGTAGGATATTGTGGAATCATAGTCTTTTTGAATTATTAATCTGATTTATTGTGAAACAATTGTCACCTTCGCGGGAAAAATGCCACTTTTATTGGATCAATACGACAGACTCTCTATAATCCTATTCGGATACTTTAACTTTACTTTTAACTTTAACCAGAAATTTCTGCTCTGTGAACGGAAAAGAAAATACACGTATCTCATACTTTCCCAAAGACAAAGAAGAGGTATTTGGAGAATCGTTAGGAGTGTCTCAGTGAGAATTTACATATTCAACAGACTATGAGCTAAATCGCAATTTCAAATAATTTGTTCAGTTTGATTTAAATTCTGTAAAATCTGCTTTTAAATATGTCATTTAAAGTTTTGAGTTAGGAATTATTTAGAGTCTTTCTTGGTTATTTTAGCGCTGAAAAACTAAGAAGAACGTTTACGGAACTCTTTCTTGTGAAAAGGAAGTCTTCCGTAACGTTAACTTGTAAGAAAGCGAAATATATTTGAATTAGAGAAGTGACAATGTGGACATACCGGAAGTAGGCGTCGGCAGCTTTCTTCTGAGACCTCGGCTCATTCGCAATGGACCACATCACCACGCTCGCTCTGTTTTTGTCCCTTCGAACCAACTCGGACATGACGACTTTGTGCCTCTCCAGCAGCTCGTCGTCGAAATTGCTGCAAATATTGAAGACAGAATTCAATCATTGAATTCACTTCTCAGAGGTGAAGTTAAAACGCTTCACTCTCAGGACATGTCAATTAGAAAATTAACACTTGCTAAAAATAAATCACTATTTTCGTTGTTTTTACTATGGAAGCTATGTTTTGAAAAATGAATTTGATGAGAAAGGAGAACACATGCTTGAAAACATATTTAGGATAACTTGGATTTGCAAATTTATAGCGCAGATTTTCATTGCAGAATTTTTGAATTGCAGATGAAGCTACAATTCACATTATTTACTGCATTACTTTTCATGACTTTCAACTCACAGAGTAGTCGGAAAAAACAAATTAAATCGGAAAAAAAATTCTCATCGACATGCTTGTTCAACCATAAAGAAAGATTTAGCATTATCCTATACATTTAAATTGTAAATATGAGTGGTGTATGAGGTGATTCTACCCACCGATTAATATTTTGCCACTCACTGCTTACGAAATCTTTATCAGCGTTTTATCTTTAATGAGTTGCGCTTTATTTTTAAAACAGCTAGAGAATTGTTTATATGACGTCTATTTTGTCAAATTTATTGTAAAGTAGCATCCGTCAGCATTTTCATTTACTGTTAGAAATGATGCCAACCGGCTATCAGATGGAAAGGGAACTTGTTTCTTGTTTCTCCTTCAAAATTACCCGTCTCGTGACCTAAATTTCTTATTAAAATTTCGTTGTAAGGTATCTAACGTAAAAGGGTCGATTATAATGTAATTCTTTCTTCCAATCTATTCCAATTCACCCATTCCATTCCGATTCCAACCTCCAGGATCTCTGGTATTTGTTATTCCCTGAGAAAATAAACCGTAAAAGCTGTGAAGGAGAGAAAGTTCTTGGAATAATCATACTTTAGTATATTTTAATCTTCATATTACTTGGAAATTAGATTTTTCCAGGTGTAGTGAGGCAAAAATTTAAGTTTATCAATAATAATTTGAAAGATTAACTAAACAATTCACTATAAAATAAACTTAATCGCATTTAACCGAAAAATATTTTTCAAACATTTGAAACATTATGTAAACCTCCGGATCCAGTAAGCTTATTAAGACCACTGCTAATAAAGGATGTATTAAATCTATATTGACGCTGTAATAAAACTGGTAGTGGTAGTAGAGGGAAATTTGAACACGGCTGTTTATAAATTAGAGATTTAAAAACACTAGCATAGAATGCTAGAAAACATTATTCTTCGACCTCAGCAGATGCTTGAAATGCGCATCGGATTATCCCTAGATAGCCGCTTAATCCCTTTCCCTTATTTCCTCTTTCGGTCTCACACGGAAAGACGCGAACCGCCGGCATAACGGCCTTTGAAGTCTATTCAACTAAAACTAGCTGTATTTTAAACGAAGTTTTCTGAATGCTGAAATTTTCTGATGTTTATTTTCTGATATAGTGTACATAAGCGTGCGTTTATTTATACATATCATTTTTCGGCAAGAAACTGGGACTAGTTAAATTCTGTTTCGGATAAAACAGGGATGAAACCGGAAAGTTGCCTTTAAAGCCCGTTTGAGTATGTTTTAAAACACAATACGTGCAACCAAACAACATTTTGATTTCGAACGATTTGTTATTTGGTATCTCCGTTATCTTTATTCCATATTCTTTCTCGGACTTTTCTTTTAAGCCGGGACATCTAAGAAATTGATCGGGATATACGTTAAAACCGGGACAGTATCGTTAAAAATGGGACAAGTCTATTTATAAAAATGTTTAACCGCTGTAATGGCGGAATTTTGCCGTTACGAAAAAAATTTTAAATGCCATGTTTTGGTCATCGCCGAGCAAAAGGAAACATTTTTCGTGAGAAAGCGAGAGAGAGAGATGTTTGGCTCACTCCAAGTTGACCCCAGGGCATTCGTCGACAATGAGGAAGCCCATTCTGTCTGCGAAGTCCATTATCTCTTCGGCATACGGATAGTGAGAAGTTCGATAGGAGTTGGCACCCACCCAGCGGAGAAGGCTGTGGTCTCGAGTCACCAAGGGCAAGTCCAGACCTTTGCCTCGGATCTGTAATGGGGAGAAACGCACGGTTGAGACAAAAAAGCGTGCCGCTCTATATAACGTACCAAGGCTGAAATGAAACACGCCGTGGTCCAGCGGCGGATTAACGTGGCGATATCTTGGAGGAGACTTTTTGCGTGTAACAGCTCCCTTCTGGAGATTCCGACTAATGGGACGTATGTACCGTGCTTCTCTCCTCGTCAGGAATTTCTCTCGCGTTTCGAAAGCCACAAAATATCGACAATTAGACTTGAACTTGTGAGACAGAAAAAGTCGACCTCAAGGGATTTTTCTCCTCAGGTTTCGAACTGTTTTTCTTATTCACCGTTGCGTATACTATTTACTTAATATACTCTTTGACGATGTTCTTCACCGATAACTATCCATTGTTAAAGTTGGGAAAATTGAAAAAAAATCACACCGCGGTGTTATGGATGGAATTGATTCCGTAATCGACTAGGATTAGAGCATTATTGGCTTTAAAGCAGAAAAAATTAGGTAGTAATAACTGAAGTAAGTTAAGGTAATAAGTTTGTAAGAATGGGACCACTTGATACCTTTATTGTGAGAACGTATCCCATCATTTGAGCGATCGATTTCTGAAAAACTACCAATTGAGTTTTGCGACAATAGCCTTTTTCAACGATTAGGGTTCGATAATCGTGCTCTCCTAATAGTTGTCCGTAGGGCAATAAATATTACCGGAGAGCACACTGACTGTTATGAGGAATTATGTCACGAAAAGGATTCTAGCCGTGAAGAAGAGATTATTGGGAGACAAATTCATTCGATTTCTGGAAAACACCGTGGCTTAACTGTTTCATCACTCAAAAGACCGTAAATGTTGACCTACCTTTTTTTACTATTTAATTTATTTAATTTTTAATTGCTCAATCGTTAATCGCTGTAAAAGAATGTCTTTCCATTGTCACAGCGTTCACTTGGCAGGTGTCAAATAATCTCTCAATCGATCACATCTTCAGATCTTGCGTATAGATTAATAGACTTTAGGTACTGATATACCTCACGCAATACTAATCTATATCGGTTTAAATGTATGCATAGAGAGCTAACTATTTCCGTCCGATACCTACATCAATAAAGTAGCAACTTCGCGAAACAAATTTTGAGGAACTCTTTTAGGAGGGACTGAGTTGCCCAAGTTCCTCAATAGAATATTTGTCAGCAAATATGCGGAGACGTTTTCGTACGTCTCTTCAGTGGAGTGTATTTTCTTCAGTTCGTTATTTCTTCAGTGGTGAATATTTACTACAAGTGCAAATGAGGTCGTGAGGTGGAGGGAGGTTTGCATTTTGGATCGCGGCCTAATCGTCTGGAAACAATAGATGGATAAATCACATTCCAACATTCAGTGCCCGTTTTCCTTGTACCTACGTACTTGATACTTTGCTTAGTTACTTGAAGCAGCTGACTTAGATCTGTTGCATGCATTTTCGTTGGAATTTAATTGATAACATGCGCTTACATTTGATAAGATTTTGCATATCTGAAGACATTTTTGTTTACAATAATTATTAAAGACTACAGTAATATGAAGATAAAACAATAAAAGATACAATTATATATTGACTCTTAATTTGATCTCAATTAAGCTCTAACAAGGAGTAAATGAGAGAGGGCCGACGTATGCGCATTGTTTTCCTCATTACATTTAATTCCTAATTATATTTAGCGTTGCAACGAGGCAAAATAGACTAATTGAAACGTATTTACTAATAAATAAATAATGGTCTGAGCATTTGAAGAATTAGAACTTTTAGTCCATTTTTGTCTAAGAAATAGTTTTCCAAATTTGATATTGAATTATGAATTTTATAATAAAAAATACTTACATGTGAGTCTTCATGTCTACCAAACCCTCTTAGATAAACTGGTTTATCATTAATTAAAAATGATGTTTCGTTCCAGTAGATGGTTCTAATTCCTACTGGTAGTCTATAAACGTCTCCACAGCATTCTTCTGTGATCAGACGGACCTGAAAATAGTACAGATCCACTGTCAATATCGATACCCAGTCTTCTTCCAAATCATATTCTGACAGATTTATTAACACATTAAAACAGGTAAACCTTTTTTGTTTTCATACTCCAACTGACTTTAGAGTGAGTTATCCAGTACCACCTATTTGTCAAAATAAGAAATAACTTTTAAAATTTGGTGTCAATACCAGCACAATGTAAACTTGTAAGTAGTGCCAACGTGGAATAGTTGGAAAATGCACTTGAAAAAACAACTTTTTAAATACTTTAATAGCATAATATAATTATCTACGAGTAAGTACTATTCTCCGTACCTCCTGTACAAAGTTCTCGTAACCTCAATTTGGAAATTATGAAATTTTCAGGTATATAAACTCCACTAAGAGAGACTTATCGAAAGGTGGAATTAAAATCAGGTGATTAGTGTAAATGAATTACTTGAAAACGGAAAAATGGAAAGGGCCTAAGGTCCAATATAAGAGTGTGAGATATAGAAATTACTGTTCTACGAAAACTGTCGGTATGGTAACCTTCAGAGCGTTTTAGAAATACAGTTTATTTTAGTCTGATGTAATTTATGGAAAATTTTAACCTCATACTTTGATGGATATAGCCATGCTGTCATTACTTAACTTTTCGATCGTTTTTAAATCTCACACAAATAAGGAAAGTCGATGATTATGGTCATTTGCAAACTTATGTTAACTTTCAATTGAATTGCGAGGTATGTTTCGGCTAAGCCGAGAAGTATTAGCTAAATTTACCTTCCAAGAAAACTACTCATCGATCAGATTTTCCAATTGCCATCATTAACGGATGCGTAATCTTATATAATTATTTTTTTAAAAATATAGTTGGATTTCGACATTAATTTCTGAATTTTCCGTTAGTTCGCTTATATACTCTTTTTTCCTTTACTAAAATTATAATTTCCTTAAAAATTGTTCATTCTCATTTATATCGACGAAAATTTGCTGATAAGAGTTTTGCAGTGAAATAAATAAAATGTGAATCCGAAATTAGTAAAACAAAAACGGTTGAAATCCTCCCAGAGACTACGCATAGTCTTCTAAAATGCCTTAGTTTTGATTCATCCTCTTCATCCTAGTATATAATGGAATGAGTTAGTAAAACTGAGCTTCAGGTAAATACTTGACCAAATGGTGGTACCTTAAGTGTGTAGAGGTGCCCAGGCTCCGGATGCATAGTGTAGGGCCACCACAATTTAGGGTTGGGCACGTTTAAGATGCCCGCGCAGCCGGTCGCTCTGCTGAGGGCGATCTCTTCGTCGAGAAAGGCACCGTCGGTAGAACCATCGATGAGTGACACTTCACAGTCAGGTGGAGGCTGAACTGAATTGTCGTCCAGGTTAACCCCAATGTCAAATGCCACTTCAGCTGGGGAATGGGTTGTTGCTTCATTACTCATCGTTTCCGAAACAAAACTCACTCTTTTACCATCTCGAATTTCAAACATAATTTCACTTCAAAATATCACTATAATAATTACAATGTTGTAAATGGTTTCCAAAGAATTCCTCTGTAAAATGAACGTAGGGTCGAATAGACTCGATTTTTACTCTGTGTAACCGCAGAGTTGCAGTTGTAATATACCTTAATAGAATGCGCTCTCGGATGGCAAAGTGGGTAGGGCGTTCCTCTTCCGGTGGGAGCTCATATGTGCGTAATGAACTCAGCTGTCGAAGCACTTTTAACTATAACACTGCTGATATTATGAAAGAAGTTCCCTTCCAAATGCCTTTTATGAATAATCGTATTGTGAACTGTTCTAAAAGTGAAACTGTTTAAAAGTATCAAAATCCTTTAAAAAATTCTCAGGCCCTGTATTATAATATATATTTGAATGGAGTTTAACTAATGTACACATTAGCACCTTGTATTAAATTGGTTTGTTAAAGTGAAAATTGTAATTAATGTCCATTACAATCCATCATATATACGAGGTGTGATAAAAAAGTGGAATTTTTAAATTTCCCGGGCTGTATAATTCCAATTGTCGATATATTTTTTGGTGTATTGGTACACATATTCCTAACGTACATTGTAAGGGCAGCCATTTTGAAAGATTAGTCTATTGTTGGCAGTCAAAAAGGTTACACGTGTTTAACTGTGATCGACGATTTTTGACTTCCAGCAAAAATGGAACAAAGAATTTGCATTACATTCTGCGTTAGAAATAGAATAAAGTTCGTTGCCGTTGGCGAATATTCAACGAATAAAACGAACGTTTACAAGTGGTACAAACGTTTTCAAGAGGGTCGTGAAGACACTGAAGATGACGAGCGCCCTGGACATCCCAGCACATTGACAACCGGTGATAACGTCGAAAAGGTGAAGAAAATGATTATTCCATCCGTTCGTCGTCCAGAGAGGTTGCTGATGGAGTTGGCATATCATTTAGCTCATGCCAAGCAATTTTTACGGATGTTTTGGGCATGAAACGGGTGGCAGCAAAATTTGTTCCAAAATTGTTGAATTTTGAACAAAAGCAGTACCGGAATGAATGTTGATCAAGATTTGCTGAATAAAGTCAATGACGATCCAGAACTTATTAAATTGTGATATTCGTAACTGGTGAAGAACCATGGGTGTACGGGTACGACGTCGAAACAAAGGCCCGGTCGTCCCAATGGAAACTTCCTGATGAACCAAGACCGAAAAAAGCACAAGTTCGATAGAATGTTAGAGTTCTGCTCACGGTTTTCCTCGATTTAAATGGCGTAGTGAATCATGAGTTCTTGCCACCAGGTTGTATGGTCAAAAAGGAATATAACCTGGAAGTTCTATGCCGTTTGCATGAAGCAATCCAAAGAAAACGATCGGGCCTGTGGCGAAACAATTCGTGGCAATTGCGGCACGATAACGCACCACCTCACACCTCACTGCTTGTTCGTGAATTTTTGGCAAAAACCAACACCATTATGATGTCTCAACTACAGTATTCACCAGACATGGTCCCCTGTGATTTCTTCCCATTCCCAAAAATGAAAAAACCTTGATAGGACGACGTTTTGGCAACATTGAGGAGATCAAGACAGAATCTCTGAAGGAGCTAAACGCGTGAAACCTTTTTGACTGCCAACAATAGACTAAGCTTTCAAAATGGCTGCCCTTAACAATGTACGTTAGGGACATGATTACCAATACACAGAAAAAAATTTTGACACTTGGAATTATACAGCCCGAGAAAATAAAAATTTCCGCCTAATGTTTGATCAACCCTCGTATTATTATTTTTCTATAATGATTGCAGGAGGATCCCAATCACATCCTGGGACCTTGCTGTTCGAGCGCCAGCACGGTTAGGATAGAAAGTTGAAATTCACATTATTGTTAGAATATGTGGATCTCAATCGTATGCCGTAAATATTTTTTCCCTGATTGGTGCTGGTTCGATGCTAGGACCATTACTAATACTGAGGTACTAAACAACTTCAACACCGGAAGTGACCATAGGATAGTTAGATGCAGAATGAAGATTAACGTCAGAATGGAGCAAAAGAAGTGGGTCTCAAGCAGGAAACAGGTGGTAAGTATTGCAAAATTGGAAGAAAATCGGAAAGAGTTCCAGCTGGAACTTCGAAATAGGTTTTCAGCACTTCAAGAAGTAGAACTGGAAGCCAAAGTCATGGAAGTCGTGAAAGCAGCGGCAGAAGAAGTAGCAAGTACACCAAAAAGACCAAAGGATAAGAAGTTCAGCGACAGAACCAGGAAAATGATGAAAC
>KZ308748.1:693810-712698 GCA_000376725.2 Ladona fulva
ACATATAATTAAAATATTAATTTTATCTTATAATACTGGGCCCTAAAATGAGGATTAGTTAAATTTCAATTCAAACATACATTACGATACTAGGTCTTAGTTCCGATTAAAAATTATATTCGTAAAACATAAGTGGTATTTTCCTCGAGTTTCTTTCGCGAATTGAAAATTATTGGTACATTTTAAAAATCTAAGTGGGCTTCAGTTAACAGTTAAATTAACAATTATATCGAGAATGTATGACATGGAAGTTAGTTTTCTTTCAATGGTCGTCTTTGACGTAATCCGAAAGTGAGACAGAATTATATTAACTACATACCTTTACCGTCGGTTATAGTTGTGTTTATAGTTATATCCTCAATATAAGTTCGAGGGGTGGTGTACAGCAGAACTGGGCGATGAATCCCTGCGTAATTGAAGAAGTCGAATGTGTAGGAGTAAACAACGTATCCAGGGGGGTATCTGGGAAGGATAGAAAATATTTTGCCAAATTTAATGTTTATTCCTAGATTCGTGAATAATAGTTTATTATTATCAGGTTTGGTTATCTGTGCTATCATTATTTAATAATGCTAGAGTCTTCTTTATTGAAGATCAGTAAAAAATCAATATAGTGAGAAATATCATAACATTTCTTGTTTATTACCGAAATATTCTCGTTGAATGTATTAGGTGATATTTCCATGCAAAATAGTGTACGAATTTTGTAATAAAAACAACATACTAATGTATTTGAAACATTTTTGGCTGTATGACTTCCTTATGTTAAAAATAGTGCACTTTGTAAAAACTTATTACTAATTTTTTATACTTAAAGCCGGGAAATTCAATCTTGAACATCAAAAATGACTGTGATATGCTATGTATTTATGGACGAAAGAGAATTTTACTTTCATTTTCTCTAAAATATACGTGCATGTTTCTTGTAAGACAATCGTGGGCCTCGAGACTTCATATGCTCGTGAACGAACAGAATTTAAGTTATCGACATGATCTGAGAAACTCTTGTTATCCTTGGTTTGCAAGGAAATTTCAACGCAGATTAAGACCACCAGACTGTCGGAGGGCTTCATATTCTGGAAAAGTGAATGATTGAAACAGTTGCCATGTAAACGAGTTTATATATTGTATTTTTTTGTTTATGTATTTTATGTATTTTATGCTAAGATTTTGCTTCGGAGTGCGTCATAACTATAACAGAGGGCATTCTTCATATTATAGCTTGGAACTTTGAACAAAGGAAGCTCGAATCTGCGAGTGTAAAGCGGTCTTAATAAGCAATCATTGCGCGTTTTCATTTTACGAGCAGTTGAGAAATATGAATCTGTGAATGGGATGCTATAATAAATGGCAATATTTTTAGAAAAACGAGGGATTGTGAAATGCAATGGCTTCTGTAACCACAAAGAAGGAAGCGATACTTGTATTTTATAACTTCAGTCGTAGGCTTCTTTATTGTCTATAGAAATGGATGTTTGACGTCATACATTCATCGCATTTCTAAACAATAATAATAAAGTTGCTATAGTACATTCATCAGTCTTAGCATTCATTGCAAAATGACGTTTGTACTACATATCGGAATCGATTAGGTGTTCTCCCGCATTCGAGATCGGCTTTTTCAAACTTAAGGAAAAATGATACGATCCACATATATTTAGATACCACCGGAAATATTACGAAGGCTCTTTCCCAAGATAAGACCCATCACCTCGATTATATTTATATTGTCCTGTCTCTTTCTCATATGGAAGGGCGTACCCAGAGCGAAGGTCGAATTTTAATAGAAGTAATTGGTTTACTGACTCCTTATATGCGAACCTCGGCTACAGGAAACAATCAAACGTCATCGTGACTGCAAATCAGTGCATTGCTAGCAATCACTGGTCACTTAGACCAACATTATTTCTACTTTATGCAGCACTGAAACAAATCACATTTCCGTCCAAGTTAAACACTCAAGGAGTTATTTTTTGCTGTTGGAGCATATATTTCAATAAAATCTCTAGGGTATGAATAAACGGGGCCAAGTTGCCATTCGCAACCAAGTCAGCATTTCTGGTATATTAATCTATATCATTAACGATCAAAGCCGTAAATTCATTCTTTTTTTATATTTAACTAATCATATCGAAATGTTATGTTGGTTTTTTTCCAAATTAGGTTGAATCTGTATCTAATAAATTTATTTTATACTTATGATGATTAAAGATTTTGAAATGTTAACTATGTCTTGAATCAACTGCTTGGGCCGTGACTTCGTGATAGAAACAAGGAAAAGTCGAACTTAAGGGAAAACCAAATTTGGAATTTAGTGCCGTAGGATTTGTTTAAACTTGATAAGTGTCTTCGTAATGGGTACATCTATGTTGATATTTTAATTTAAAAGATGTTTATTGGGATGGTTTGAAAAAATCCATTCTTGCTTTTAACTGAAAATATATAGCCAGAAGCAGAATTATACAATATATTATTATAATTATATAAGCAGAAACAATTATGGCATGATAAAAACTAGAAGAGAGGCCACGGGAACGAATGCTTATAAAAAGGAAACTTATTGCATATATTTCAGAGGGATTAGTTGCTTACTCAACTCTCCATGACTGGCAATTTTTAAATCTGCAATATTTGCACGAATAGCACGAAAAAATTTAGTGATAACATCCTCTCAATGGCTAGACTTAATAGATGCCGATGTTGATACAGATGTCAATCCGAGGGGAGTCCACGACGGCTCAAACATCGGAGGGTCATCTGAATGCCCTCTTCGGCCGTGGGAGCGTGACTCAGCGAATGCGATTCGAATTCCTGTGCAGACGATTGCAGCAGACGCTCGGAGATTCATCTCGGCATCGCTGAGGAATGGAATCTCTTTCTTTTACAGATGGGGTACGAGCAGTGGACTATACGGGGGTCCAGTAGGGGGTTCTGAAGCATTCAGAAATTTTCTATACCTACCCTTGATAGCCGAAGAGGAAAAAGGAAATACTGAATAAGTGAACTCGCTTATAGATTCACTGCGCTGACTCGTATACATCATTGCAATGGGACGATAAAGTTAACGATCATCGATGATTATTATTAATTAAAGACTATAAAATATAAAAACAGTCTGTCTTCCCTTGAATAGGTACGTCACTCCAGATTGAAATCTCAGGTCGTCTCGTCCTTAATTCTCAACTAATATATATTTGAAACACGACATTTTCCTTAGACATTTTAAAAAGAGACAGCCTATAAACCAGGGATGGGGAACCCTTTTTGATGGAAAGGTCGGATTCGCCAATTGGCCGCATAGGAAAAAAATAGACCTTAGTGATGCTCGCATTGAGTAGTGCATTGCCTAAACTTCAACGCTTTAACATAGGAAATGTACAAAGGGAATATAATTGCTTGATAAACTCAGGAAAAATAAGGTTGGGAAACAACATTATTTCGATACGAAATGGCCGAATTTAACGGCCAAAAAGGCCGCTGTTTATCTCCCTTTGCCATAAGCCGATGGTCTGTATCACTGGCTGGTGCCAGTCAGTGATTCTAAAGTGAGTCTGACGGCAAGAGGAAGAGTTGTTTTCGTCAGAATCTTCCTCATTTATTCTCTGGAAGCTGAATTCTAGAGACGCGGGTTTCTCCTTCCTCTCCTGGAAGGCGAACACTTTCTTAGTTTTCATGCTGACGCTGTGATCCTCTTTGAAGGAAAATTTCCTTTGATTATCTTGGTTTGACTTTTTGAACCATTGCATTCTTTCCCTCTATAATTCTCTTTGCCGAAGTCGTTTTCCAATTACCCATTTTCAGATTATGTCCTTCAAATATTTTCAATAAAGGAAGTCAGACAGAGCCCGTCAAAAATGAATTTTTTCTTTCAATACCTCGAATCTTACATTTATTATCGGTGTAAACTAAGTTACATTTATGTAAGAAAGTTTGCAATTTTCTAGTAGGAAAACAATAACAGAAGCTTTGATTTTTATGAAGAGAATTTGCTTGTTCTAGGTATTTGAATATTTGGACTTCTCTGAGTATTAGAGCTATTTCTGGGTTATAATTGCTATGTTACTACTGAAATGTGTCATGCATACATATTTGCAACGTGAAACAAAAATTTACGGCACTGATAAGTCAGCAAGTCAGCTAACGTCTTTATCGGGTGATATAGAAATTAGCCAGTCAGTTTCCATCTAGCCCTGCGTCATAAGTTATTTAACAAAATTAAAATTACTTTGGGCACAAGGAGAAACTATTAGTAGCGAAGCATACTCAATATATGAGATAATATTAGAAAAATTGAAGGAAACGACTTTCATAGTACATCTACATCTACATCAATACCCTACAAGCCGCCTTTCGGCGTGTGGCAGGGGGTGTTAACACCGGATGCTCGCGCTATTTCCTTATTTTGTTATTATCGCGTATCGTTCGCGGAAAGAAAGAGTCCCTAAAACGACTTGTCCTAGCATCTATTTCCCTTATCTTGCGCTCATTATCAGATCGGCCAAAGTAGCAGGGGGGTCGCATAATATTGATAACGTCCTCCACAAACGCACTGTCTCGAAATTTACCGAGTAATCGAAGCCTAGCTTCTAATCTCCTATCTTTCAGGGATTCCCAACCTGCGTCCGAAAGCATTTCCGTAACACTAGCTTTTTTATCGTAGCAATTTTTCACAAATCGTATTGCCTTGCGCTGAACTTTCTCGATTTCGCGGGTGTGCGTTTCATCCGCTGGATCCCATATACTTGCCGCGTATTCAAGAGTATAGTAAAATCATAATTCAATATTAAATGCGTGAAAACATCACTTTGTAACTCCTTATGGAATTAAGAAATTAGGGGAATTTTCTGGTTCATATTTAAGGGAAATGAATGAAAAAAAAATATGACGTGTTTTCTTTCATTAGCATAACGAATTTCCGCTGCAATTGGGAGAAAAATGTAAAAATGGAAATAAGAGAACTTTAGTCTCTCTCCCTTGCGACGAGTTCAACTCACTTGTCAGGATCATATTTGTACTGCACCGAACCCTGCGGTATCGTGTGAGGGGTCAGGGTGTTGTTGATGACGACAGTCAATATATTGGCACCAGTTGCTCCGAAACTCAGGAAAGGGGTGACCTCGGCCTCGAAAGGAAGGTGACCCCCCGTGTGATTCATCACAGCCTTGCCGTTCACCCACTGAAATGGAATTTAAACAAAACTTCTTTAAAGTTGTTACTCCTAACATAAAACCAACTAACAATACATAATACTTAAAATTATGAATAGACATGAAAAGAGGAAGGAAACAAGAGGCACTGATCTTGGCAAGCATAAACAAGCCAACATGATGGAAATGAAATATCAAGGTGGGAGAATGGAGCTCGGAGAAAAGACTTGATATACTCTGTGACTTTAGAGAAGAAAAGGGAAAATGAAGTGACTTTGAGTTGCAATGGAAAGCACGTTATGAATTATTCCTTATGACTGGTATATCTGTGAATGCAGCACATTCACTTGGAGCCGATGCAATTCCAACAGCGACTGCAATTTGAAGCGAAGTTGAAGAGCTTAGAAATCGAATAATTTGATAATTTACCTTTTATGTAGGTAGCTTACCTTTTCTTATACGTGTTAACTTCTAGTGTATGTATTCCTATAAAAAAACAAATACATTGATATCGGACTAAATCTCGTGCAGTTATCTCCAAAGTGTCATTTGGATATTATTACTATGGTATGGTTGGACTACTTGTAACATTCCTTTTAAAATTCCTATTAAAAAAAATCTATTAATCTTCAGTAATAGGATTTTCTTCCATGTTTATGCGTGTAATTTCATTTTACTATTTGGTATAAGAATCACATCTTTGTGGTGGTAAACATTTCAGTCTAGTTATTTCTGAATCTTCAATGAAAAGCAAATTAAGCTATTATCCATACTCAATTGCAAATCCAATTTACAAGCATACAGTTATATATATATATTTATTTATTTAATTATTTCAGTCGCGTCATTAGAGGAAATCAATTATTTCTGCGATTCATCTGTTATTACTCACGACTTTGGTGAAGTAATGCGCGCTTCCGAATCTAAGGAACACCCTCAGTCCTTTGGACCATGAAGACGGGGCGAAGAAGCTCTTTTCGTACCACGCCCAGCCGTAGTAGTCCCTCAAACTTGCGTTTGTGGTAATATCGTTGAAACTGGAAGGCACGGGCATATCCAGCAGTGGACCTGCGCCTCCCTAGGATAAACAGTGATGGCGTATTGTTAGCATCTTCGTGACTGCTCGTTTCCGAGATTTCAGCGCTAGGCAAAATTGAGGGAATTACAAATGTCTGGGAGAGATAAATGACCTGTTAATTTGATAACATTTCCTCTGATATTATCTGGAAATTAAAGAAATGAAAGCCAAATTTTACGTTAAAACAATGAGTCATTTTAATATAGGGCAGAATAATTATTCAGCAATAAAATATATCACATTTCATTACACCCCTGTATTGCATGAAGAATAATTATTCGGTTAAATAAATCAATTTGTAACAATTACACTCATATTGTATTTAGCACGACTGGTTTCAACGAATTTGTACTTTATACAATCTATCAGTTATTTGGTGACGTGATCACTTGGTGACTATATACGTTGCATTAATAATTGGGAAGTACTCCTTAAGCCGTATTCGCAAAGTGTATTCTCCAGTTATTAGCAAACAACTGTGTCTCCGAATTCCTGCAATATTAGTTGCAAGTGGTTTGTACTCACTGAGTTTATTTAACTTATCATTGAATTCTACGTAGTTAAGAGTTCATCCATCAACTATAAAATAACAATTATTGATTACCCAAAAGGCGTTTCTCCAGGGAAAGACCAAGATAACACATTCAAGAGGCAGATGTTTTTTAAGAGAATGACCTTATCAGTACATATTTCATGATGTATACCAAGAGCTTCCTAATAATGCTACGTCAGGGTACATCTTTGCAGGATAAGGCGCGAACCCAGAAAAATTCCCTTTTTTCAATGTCCTTACGGTGTAATGCTCACCGTATTCCGACCATGGCTATCTCTAATTGACAACCATTACCTCACAAATCACATAATCTCGAAATCCATTGTTCGTCACGTTATCTAAATTTCCTCAAACTGTTGACAGGTGCATAGCGGCACAATAGGCCGCCTAAGCGGAAAGAATCACTGCTTCTCCTCATAGCGATCAAAGGCTTGTGAATCAGATTCCTGTATTGTTTGGATTCTCCTGGAAAATAATCAATTTTTCTCAGAGGGGAACATTACTTGGAGATAAGGGGTCTCATAAATCAACATCTTGGGCGATTGAGCGCCTTCGTCAGATAAAGGGAATGTTTTCCACATTCATCTTATAGGTTACATAAGATTGTTTCAACATGTTTTCCCGCACAAGAAAGAATGTTTATCCTATCAGTAAAATTGGGCACATTACAGATGCATATCGAAACTTTTTTTGCTTAGAAGATTTTACATATATATATATATATATATATATACACATATATCCCCTCCTCACACTGCCACAGTTCATTGCCTCATCGGNATTTTATTTATTTATTTATTTAATAATCATTGCAAGTTGGTCGATAGACCAGGTGGCAATGGTCAATTAAAGAAGTATTTAATTTAATTTTGTTAAGAAAGGATTTCTTATAAACAGACAAGAGAAATGTAAATTTGTAATAAAGAGTAACGCAATTTACAGTGTGCTACGGATACGTGTGTGGTCAGGAGGGTTGCACATTGTAGTTATTCAATTTTCTGTCCTTTGCATCGTTTGAAACCGTATCAAGGTGTCCATGCTTTTTTATATTCGCTCAACGTGAAAATTCACAAATTATTCCTAAAATAGGCGAATTCGTCTGAGTGCAAAGTACGAGTGAGCAAATGTCACTTTCCAACCTGACGACATTTAAAGTTCAGTGGAAATGAATCGATAATCAAGGTTTTACTTGACTTGACTTGTTTTTACTTTTGCTGTGCCAGATGAAGCCGAGTGGCCCCCTCTTCCGCTGGCCCAGCGCTCTTTCTATTAGCCAAGCACATATATACATATTATACATGTAAATAAATATATACATGGGTAAAAATATAAATTAATAGATCAATAAAAAATTTAGATGTATAAATACATAAATAGAAACAGCAACATTCCTTTGAAGTACAGATTATAATGAGATTGAATAGTTAAATTACGTGGACGGGAAGATAAAATCATTAAACGAAATTAAAATTTGTCAAAATCGCTGTATTGTAAAGAGTTCCTCGCGTTCCTGTCATATTTATGACAGGAACGCGAGCATTTATTTCTTCTGCGCTAATATAAACAAGAGGCAATCTTTTTTCGGGCTAACTTCCTCGTCGGAATAATTTATTTGGAGGTGTTCCAATGCGGAAGAATCAACGAAAGCCTATTCGGCCGTTTAGTGCACTTCCCGAGCACGAGATTTCCCTTCCTTACTCGTTTCTTGCCGACATTAAGGTCGTCACAGAGTGTGTGCCAATGATTGAAGGGAAACCTATTTCGCATAAGAATGAAATCTCAACCAACGACGCACGAACTGACCAATGAGAACGCCTTGAATATACTCCAGGAAGTCTTACCTTTTGGCTCATTCATGAGCCCTCTTTCGGGCTGACGAGAGAACTAGCGTGCCTTCGGTTTCGGCAAATTCACTGTCGACGACTCAGTAAACTTTGTGAAATCTCATTGTTTGCACAATGGATGAAAGGATACATTTAGATAAAGGATGCAATGTTTCGCAAGGATGCAATAAATGTGAATGTGGAAAGAGGACGTAATGTTTAAATCCTGTGTGGCGAGCAACTGTTAATATGCAAACCTATATTATGAATGCTTTTTTAAAGTATGAAAATTTACGGCAGAGCTCCTAAAATGGAAAACCGTCCTTTATAGTAATCAACGAATTGGCTCCTAATGCTTCTATAGTTGATGTGTCTGTACTAATGATCAGAAGAGCTGAGAAAAAACATTGAATTCTGAAAAGTGATTTCATGAATGAAGCGACTGTCTATGGACGCTCTACGTTTTACCGGAAAAAGCGATCAAATGCAATTATTGATTCGCCACAGCGCAATTGACTACCGTATTGTCATCCATCCATCGAGAGGCAATCTCGATTAAGTACCTTTCTTGGAATTGGGAATAAAAAAGTTGTCATTAAAATTATTATGTAAACGGTTATCCAATCAGACCGCCATAAGAAATAATGGAAAATAAACCGATTAGAATTGTAAGCAATCGAGCGCGATCGTTTCTTATGTTAAATTTCGCGTAAGTATGTCACGAATATGTGCATCAAATCTGTACTTCACGCGATTGTTTTGTTTGAGAGATAAATTTAATAAAGGAAAAATGAGCGAATGCGTCTGAAACTATTTCTGCTTTAAATGAAGAGGAACGAAAAACAGTGATTTTCTTTTAAAAATAAATGTAAAATTCTTTGGTTCATTGAACTCATGATTGAGAGCACTTCCAAAATCCTCGCTTTCTCAAATTATGATAAGAAATGAACATTTTTTGATTATGTACTTTGAAGAAATGGAAAATAAGGCAATAATCTTATGGAAATTTGTCTTGTCACTTAAAAAGTTGACATATCGCTGAAACAGGTCATGCTCTCAAAGTTTCTCAGTTTGTTCCACGAATTTCTTATTGTCACAATGACATATAGTCCTCAAATTTCAATTGAAAACTTTTGCAAGTCGTTTATAATATTGTTTTTTTTTTCTTTAATTTCATAGTCTTATTGGCTAAGCGTGTCTTTAAATAACCAATAATTTAGTCAGTTACTATTAATTAGAAATTTGGACCAGCGGAAACTTTCATTAATATCCCGAACACTGGAGGCTTACGTTCACAGCAAATGCGGAGAAATTAATACCACACTTATTTCCCAAAAAATTCACGAATTTTCAGTCTATTTTATGAAAGTTCTCGCAATTTCGAAATTATATGAATGATTCACGACTAAAATAAGATTTCATGATCATTTTCCTTTCTTTTGACACTTGTCTCAATTTCGTAGGACCATTGTTTCTAGTTTAATTTTGTAAAAGAAACGACCTCTGCAAGTCATGAAAACGTAATTTACGTACATCTCTTATGGAAACGTATTTTGTGCTCCTGGGTTCCGGGATCCGGGCCTTTACAGAGAAGAGAATAGTTGTGGGGGTTTCAGCATCGTAGAAACACAATGCAGTTTGTTTCAGATCTCTAAGGCAAGCCGTTTTTGGGATAAATAGGGGGTCGGACAGACGGACGGACGGACAGACATTTGCTTTTTATATATATGATGGTTCCATCGCATCTTTAAATTGTAAAATTTATTTTACTTTGTTTCCTTAATTAACCCTATTTCTTGTCCCTTTCGTCTTTCATCTTTATAATCTCTTTGCTACATTTTTGTATTTTTATATATCCTAACTATTTTTTCTTTTTATTTATATTTTTTACTATCCCTTTTATTGTATCATATCTAATTGGGTTCTTTTCTAACCTGTTTGTGATAAATTAAATATCATAATAATTTTTATACAAAATATAAAAGCAGTCTTCATAAACAATCGATTCATAAGCTACTCTTTAGTTTTTCGCCACTCAAATTGTGCGAATAACATCCGAAATAGATGATGTCCAAGACATATTATTATATTATTCATAGGAATAAGAATGAAAATCAATAAATTAGCATTTTCCAAATTGGAATTTAACTTAAGCTTGATATTATTGAATATTCCTTGGCTAAACCTTTTAATATATCTTCCCATATTTCCTTTCTCGATTTTTCATTTATGTTACAAAATCATTGGTTTAGTTTTTGTCATCCTCACGAGTCATCGTTGGCAAATTTTCTTACGCTCTTACCACTCGCCAATTACTCAATTCTCATTTTTCCTTTCCATTGCTCAGGAAATCCAATCACCTTACGCATTAAACGGAACATTTCGGTACTCACCACGTAGGACAATCCACTCTCTACCCATTTTCCCTCGAAGCCACTATCAATCTCACCGACGGGGGCCGTGCGGAATTTCCACACTCCATCCAGAGATTTGATTTCCCTGGATTCTGATTCCCTGGGGTAGAGCATTCCTCCGAAAAGATCATCGCAGGATGACGAACGGAAGAGCGTGAGCAGCAGCAAGGAGGCCCCAAGGGCCCTTAAAACAGATGAGGCCATTCCCAGCTTCCAAGCAACCCTTTAAAATGAGTTAGGTTTAAACACAAATAATTACGTAATAGCGATAAATGTAATTCTCACTGAATCATTATCGCTGACAACTTTGCTGCCCTCATTCCTCCTGCATTTGGGAGTATCGAATCTTCCCCAAAAGTGCGGGCATATAACTCTCCATTTATGAAAGAGGTAATGACAGACTTACGGTTCCGTAAGAATACAAGGGTAATTAGAGAAAGTGTTTCATTGAGGAAAGTGAATAATAAGATTTGTCTATAAATTAGGCAACAGTGAGCGTTCGTCCCTTATAATTTACTGCCATTTTGTGTAGATTATTGATTGGGAGAACATTTAACAACTAATTTGAAAGGAATTGATGCACGGCCAAATATTTCTGTTCCACTGTGTGTGAATTTCTATCGATGATTCATTTACAGTTTCAGTTGGGAGAGTTTTCCCTTAAAATTTAAAATAGAATCAAAATTCTTTCCTCACTTGAACGTATGAAACTTCATGTTTTTTCGACCTCCTTAATACGAAACACTTTTTTTACTTCACATTTACTTTAGGCGTAACAATGATCCACGAAATAAAATCAAATACGTGGTCTCTTGTCAACAAAGGTTAAATTTTGCTGTACACATATTTCGTTAAAGAAATGTTAACGCGTTGATAATGCTGAACGCAGGTGTGTATTTTATTCTTAAAATTGATATTCGCTTCCCGTGAAATATTTGCGGCCTCTTCCTCCAAATATAACAGTCTTAAATGGCCACGTTGGAAATATTCCAAGGTGAACTCATTGTATAAACACACATTTTTTTAGGGTCAATATTTCATAAATAGTTTACAACAAGTTATGCCAACCAATTTAATAGAAAACTTGCTAATCCTCTTTTCTTTCACCGACGCTAACAGATTGTTTCACGTATTACATACGTATGTCTATAAAACTATTTAAAAGAATAAAATACATCGAAACGAATTTAATTGTAAAGAAATATAAACATTTTCTTAAATATTGGTAAAGTATGCTTATATTATTAATTAATTAATTTTTGTTAATAATACAGAAACAATGCGATGAGAATTTAAATAGCTTGTCATAATACATGTGATTTCATAAGTATAAAAATAATTTCTTTCCTACTGTCTGATTTGTTGTAACAAATTGTGTCGAAAACAATTCTTTTGCGAATTTCAATGCACTCATTATCTCAAGCAAATTGTTAGTGGCTTCATTCAGCGAAGTAATTGAAGATTTTCATTGGATTCTGTTTCTGTGTATTCTAGATGTTGGCTGACAGTGAAGGTAAATAAATCTTTGGTCACTGATAGTGTATGCTCAATTGCTGATTATTTGACATATTACAAAAATATCCCGATTGATATTATTTATAACATATATTATATTATTATATAGATACATATATTATATATTATATAGAAAATATTATTTAGATACATTTTACAAATATATTTGATATTTTAAGTAATAACTGTAATTATCTATTAAAGTTTGATGGAATAAGTTCGAAGTTAAGCTGAAATTCTTGAAAAGAGGTCTTAAGTTATCGAATATCAGAATAGAAAATAAATCTTTTATTTCGATAAGTCACATATTCTGATTAAGATATATTATGACGGAAGAACAACTTCTCATTTCATCTGTTCAACATTTTTTCATCGAATTTTCAGAGCTGCTTTCATTGGTTTATAAGTATTCAAGTTAATCTGTTTCCCCCGGGAGGTGATTACTTCGAGTAATACAAAAAGAAATTATTTTTATCTTTTGATTGTATGTTAATTTTTATGACTTCGTTAAAATATTCATTCATAGGATTCATGTCAAGATTTCCCCGACTGAAGGAAACATTTTCCTCCGAAATCATTTTCGTTAATCCCTTTTTCCTAAAACTCAATCTTAACATTCACTTCCAAAAATGTGCTTCTGTCTTTTAATAGTGCACTGGAATGGCAAAAGACTTTCGTCATTTCCGATTCCTTTGGCGTCCGCGAGCATACTCCGAACCATTCGTTGATCGACTTTCGAAAACAGTGAAATTTATCTTCATAAACAAAAAATTACTCAGCAACAATTTGTTAGCCGAAGTACACTTATATTTATGATGAAGACATTCACGAATACATTCAAGATTAGAAGAAGAAGTTTTCGAATAAAACGGGGTAATTTGGGTCGTATTTATATGCGCGTGCGAAGAATTCCGTTATAAATCAATATTTATAGACAGCTTCGAACGAACAGAGAACCTCTACACCAACAGAAAGGAATTTCTAAGCTGGTTTTCTAGTATCTAGGTGTCCGTTTCTACTTATTGAATCGCCATCTGCCATAGATTTTTGAGTGTTCCGTAAGGCGTAAATGTTGTATGCATTTTTGGAAAAATGATCAAAATTACCAGATACGTATATTAGATATAAGTTTATAAAGAATTGTTAAGGATAAATTATCAGTAGTTATCGTTAATAGACGTAATTAAGACCGTAACAAATTTCAGGTATAACGTAGTTTGTACATGAAAACTTGAGAGACCGATCCTCAGTTTTTCTCTTTTTACTGAGTTCTAATTCACTTCATCTAAATTACCGCATTCATATCCAAATCCAACCAATCACCTTAATTAATCAATCGACCAATTTCAGAATTTAGAGTAATGGAATTTTATATTTCGAGATCAGTTGGATTCTGTTTGCTTGGACTCCACCTCCTATGCAGTTAGTCAAACCATCGTTAAGTTGGCGCTTTCGAAGTCGCTATTGTAGTCGGACAATCAGTCAGCCTTCTCAGTATGATGATTTGCGTTTTTTATGTATTTTTGACATCAGTTACAGAAATTGCGAGTCGGAATCTACATATCCCGTAAAATGATTTATTGCGATAACGAAAGCAAAACTGACCCCGTTTGAACCACAGATATTAGAAAGACAATTCAAGTTTCTCGCCTTCGTGCTGTTTGGGCGATTCAGCTGAAATGGGAGAACAGATTTAGCCGAGGATAATAGATTTAGGGTGAAATTCAATTCGTAAGAACGAAAAAATTAACTAGTGGCGTACATTTAGAACTGGGTATTTCGCGACCGCAAGACCACAAGTTTAGAAAACTAGGAACGCCTTTTAATTTCTTTCCTTATCGACAAACCAGGAAAGACCTGATGTTATTTTCGATATCACATCCTTTAGTTAAAGGAAAATAAGAATATTCTCAGGTTGATATCGAAGAATAGGATGGAAGACATATTATATAATTAAACGAAAATTAAACATGTATAAAAAATATCACATTCACAACGATTGAGAAAAAACGTAAGGAAAAAATCAGAATCTGCAATCCAGTTATCTACCTTTACTAATGTTCACAAAGTAGCTGATGATTAACTGACAATGAGACAGTGAAATTTAGTTAATGAGTACGTATTGAACCAAAACTTCAACGGATTTATTTTGATCTGGAAGTATTTTCTGTGGAATGAGCCATAAATCAGCGATGAATAAGGACATTTAATTCCCTGACTAACTCAGAATTGAAATATCTGAGAGATAACATTTTAAGTTGGATAAGAGAGAAGGAAGCACAGCTCATTACCACCTTATCTTAAACTTTATTTCTGAAAGTAAATCTATCACTTTCTTCATAAGTTGTGAGGATCAGCGTGCGAAGGCATAAATGCACTTAACAACTTTACTTATTGGCGATTCACACTTAAGATGGAAAACATAACAACTAAAATTACCGTATTTTTTCTCCCCTGAAATTCAAATGTCGACTTCTACGAAGGGCTTCCCTTGTCGAAGGTCCGAATGAAGTGCTCGCGTCGATAATATTCCACCACAAGTCCTCGGAGACGACTGTCAAAAAGTTAGATCTGGTGACGCCTCCAATTGCCTGCCTCAACAAATGAGGATCAGCTGGCGATTGTGACTGGGATGAGACCGTCGGCTCCCTTTATCTGGAGATAGGGAGCGGAAGCGGATTGGGCGCGGAATCCGTCAAAAGGACGTCACCCTTCCAAACACACCAAAAGCGCCCGCACGCACGCGAACACGCTCCTGCGCATGCGCTCGACGTGATTGTTGCATATCTTCCATTGTTTATCTTTGTATGCCATTGCTCTCTGGAGGCCTCTTTTATCACACCTATTATAACATTCTAAGGGTTTATCATCCGGTGATTCCGCACTTCTTTACTTGGCGGCTCCGTCAGCTCTTACACATCGAAAGTTTTCTTAAAAACACCTCTCGACTTGTTATAAAGTGAAATGACTCCTTCGGAGGAAATGTAGAGCTATGGCACCAGACTTTATGCAGAAAAGCATGTGTGTGTTATCAAAGTATTAGGCTCACTTAATCTTATCCTTAGCGTCGAAAATATTATTTTATCTCTGTTATAATAATGTTATCGAATATGACGAAAAGATATAATTAATGTTTTTAGTGAATCCATTTTGTATAAAATTTGTGTACTGCATTCAGCACCAGCAATAGCTTATCCGATAGCGTTCGTATAATTGTTTGTGACACATACAGCGCGTTGTGGTTGGTCTACGATACTGATTCTCTCCCTCAGAACCCCATTGGACGCATAGTAAATTAAAATGTTTAACGAGGAATGATCTTCAACGTAATTGAGTATAACCCCTCTTCTAATTACTAAATGAACGTGAGATTTAAGTCGTAGAGAATTCATACATTCATAAATCTGCAGAAGAAATTATCAATTATACATTATTATTGATAATTAGGATACACATTCTTGATTCTTCGCATCACATTCATTGTACTCGATTTTAACCAAGTGGATTGCAGGTTTGAGCCAATAAACTCATTTTATCCATCCATTGTTACGCTTTCGCCTTTAAATATGGCCCTGACAATGAACAAACTGCCCTCTAAATTTTGAAATAAAATTATGAAAGAGTGAGTTTGTAAAAACGTCCATCTTAAAAAACTTACTTAAGTGCATCAATTACAAAAATTAAGAGAAAGATTATCTTTTTGATAAAATGTGTTGAGCGGTAGAAGTGGATAGGTTCATATTTCGCAGTCATTATTTTCCGTTATTTGGGATGTTACATAGTTAATGTTATGTGTTTGTGAGTGGAAAGTCCTCTCACTCAATATTTCTTTCCTGCTTAACTGGTCTTTATCTGCGCAGTGTTGTTGTAATAGAACGAAGTAATTATTCTAGTCTGAATCTTAATTGGATTAATTCATGAGAAATGTGCTTGACTTTTGACACGTGTCATGGAGAAAATCGCGCAGAATAACGGGAAAGACTTAGCAGTGAAGCAGAGATAAGAAACACTTTCGAGGAAAACTTAAAACAAGTGCCATGAGAAGGAACAACTCATGGTTGCATTTCTCGTGTAATAGCTCTTGTTGCATTTCAACAACCAATATTATTTATTTGATGAATTGCACTGCTGGAAACCCTGAGTAAGCGGCACAATGTTACCGTGATTTCATTTAATGGACATAACATATCTTACTTTAATGACTTTTTGTATTGTTATTATTTTAAATGGTTTCTAATTTGTAAGCTTTATACCGATTAAAGGGACAGGCGAATCAACGTTTGATATTTATGTTCATTAACCTGTTCCTGATAATATAACGTGCTTTGCCAACTCGTCATATGGCTTATTTGAAAAAGTTTCAGGTATACAATATTTTTTGTTTGCATGAGATACTCATGCTGATAAAGTTGTTACTTTATTACTTAAAAAATCTACTCCAAAGACTTTTAAATGCTGCTTTTATCGAAAAGGCAAATAAAAACAGGCTATAGAACAGCATGTGATGATCGAATTTTAATCCATGTTCGTACAACTCAGCACATTTCTCTATCCGCCATCTACCCATCTCAGTCTAATGATCTAGATCTTATATATTTATTACCACTTAATTGCCGTAAAGAATAAAACTTGAGGTGTGGAGAGACAGAATTCCCTTTGGGTTCTGTGATTTTTCCTCGGTGGAATCATTTTCAGGAAGTGGGCACTTCTGCAATTACTTAATTCATTTTTTCTAAGGTAAAATATAGCAATTTATCATCAGTGTTTGCTTTTGACAATATTAGTCGGTGCAACATTACATATTAAGTAACGCCCTTTGATTTCGAATTACCTATTTTGTATGGAATTTAAAGTAAAACTCTGTCTGGAAGGTAAATGAGATTCGAGCTCGTCTTCCTACTAATGTCGTGATTTTATTTAAACTTTTCAATGAACAATTCAATGATGAACAAAACAATGAATGAACAATGATTCAATGAACTTCAAAACAATCGAATGAACAATCTTGAGCAGATATTTGAAAAAGAGAAATAAAACCTTTAGTGAAGAACATGATTCCTCGGTGTTGATAATGTTTTAGTGGCTACGGTGATATCTGCTGAGAGGAATGAGAAATCCCTCAAGGTCATCAGTTACTGTTTTCTCCATGCGCGTGTCTTGCATACTTAAAGTTTGTGATATTCTAAGCAAGTGAGGGACAGCTTACGTTGGAAATTTATGAAGTGGGAATCCAATGTTTGAGAATAACGTATTTTCTGCATCTAACAGACTTCGAGAAGCAACGTTATACGGATATATTCAATTGACTCTCGAAATACTTTCTCCTATTATTCTGATGTATTCTACCGTCAGAGATTGTTTACTTTATATAAAACACAGAAAGTAGAATTCCGTGTAAAGTTAAATTCTAAGAATGCGATATAAATCTTTATCAGCTATCCATCATAGTTAGTTGCATCATGGTTATTAAACACGAATTTCCTTTAGTCAAGAATGAAGGAACTTAGCTTTTTAAATAAAATATATTATTGTATATATATATTGCCATGCCTAGCCTGAGGACTTGTATTGTAAATTTATAATAATCCAATCTCCAAACCATGGATGGATTTATTTTATTTTGTAAAATATCCATTGTAATGTGGTTACACCAAATTAAGTCTTCTCTTATCGATTATCTTCAATTAGTATTCCTAAATTGTAATTTTGCGCGGGCCTAAATTTCCTTTTCTTCTTATGAGATAATGTTTTAGCTCCGATACAGCTATAGCGTTGGTTGTCAAGGGGACTGTTTGCTTATAAACGCAGAATTTTACCAAATATTCGCCTATTTTATGAAAATTCTCTCAATTTTGAATGGAAAACGATAATTTACGACCAAGGTAAGAATCTCTATTCAGGAAAATTTCTCGGGTTACTAACCCGATAAAATTTCCTGCAATCCATACGGCGGGAAAGGACCAAGTCACTCTAATCTCTATTCAATTTCCCATATTTTGGTGCCGTATATGTTTTTATATGCTAATATGTGTAGAAATTTCTATTCGTCCACGATATCTTAAAGTCTGCCGAAAGTAAAAAACAAGTGGACGCTTGTTTTCTTGACTTCAAGAAAGCTTTCGACAGGGTCCCCCACTACAAATTAATTTACAAACTAAAATTAGAAGGTATCAACAAGGAAATAATTGAATGGATCAAGAATTTTCTACACGAGAGAGAACAGCAAGTGGTACTTGATGGCGTTAATTCGAATAAAGTCAGAGTCACTTCAGGCGTACCCCAAGGCAGCGTAATCGGACCTTTACTCTTCCTCATTTATATCAATGACCTAAGCGACAAGATCGATAGCAATGTGAGG
>KZ308748.1:713519-769564 GCA_000376725.2 Ladona fulva
TGGAAAGAAAGAAAAAAAGAGACACGGCTGTTAGAATAATATTCAAATTAAATTATTGTTAAATTTTTAATTCTATAGGTGTCTAAGAATTACTTATAACGACGTAGTTAATTATTTGAGATAGAACACAATTTTCCTCCTCTTCTGTACATCTGTACGTTCTTCCTGAAATTTACCTTGACGACGATTTGAACTATATAGTAAATCCTTGAGCTGAAAAAATAATTTCTTTCTTAACCTTCGATATCTTCTTCGGAAATATCAGGAATTCAGATGTATGATTTATTATACAGGATTAGGTCAGGACTGATCAACGACATCTTTGATTTCAGCATCATACGATAAGAATTTCTGCACAATCCGATTGGATCATTCTTTTGTTTTAAATAGATTATCTAATCGAAAAGTAGATCAATCCGATAGCTCTCCATCTCGCAATAATGCAACGAAAACAATGCCTTTCACCTCCTTATATAATTTTATCTATTAAGTCAGCAGTTTTAAATAGAACCAATGTATTAAATTCTATGATTTTTCACGCATTGAATTACCTTATATTCAATCTAGATCCAACCGATAATCAGCTTCTGACGTCGCGAGATAAATTTACGGCTCCGTAGGATGGAGTCTGCGGTTAATTTAATAAAAAAATTAAAACTAAATCCTCCAACTTCTTTATGTTTTCCATATTTTCCGCCTTAAATATCTAAAATGTTTGGCTAAAATTTCACCAAAGATTATACGTACATAATATATTTATCTAAGCATCTAATATCCTTATTTAATGCATGTGGAGGAAGGATTCTGGATCGAAGAAATGGAGGTACGAAAAATGAAAGGGTCAGATTGAGTGTCGGATGATATGAAGTGAAGTTTACAACGAAGAAGTACGGAAATAGCGACAAGTGGGTTCATGAAAGATGGAGCTATCGAAAGGACTCATGCATGTGTTATGTCACATTATTATTATTATTATCGAAACCTTGCAGAGAGGCCACATGCCACGTGGCAAGGTATTTACAAGTTGAAATATATTACATTAAATTACCTTACATTACATTATATCGGAGTAAAGTATTCAATATTTACATACAATGTATACTACAGAGGTATAAATACAATTCTCCTACGCATCACCAAATATCAAATTTATATTCATTCATACCTACGTCAATTTCGTTGTATCTTCAAATATGAAACTCTAAAGTAACGGCCAATCTTCATCTTTCTATGTGCTGATGTGGATTTGGCCTTAGCAGCGATGTCGAAAAGTCCGTTTTATTATTGGCATCCCGAACGGTCGAAAGAATTTATTCCAGATTCCTCTTCAAAAAGCTTCAAAGAATACCGTGGTATAAGTTAGCCCGTGTCCATCGATGTCAATTTCTAATTTCTAATTTGATGTCTGTCTAATTTCCTCGCTTTATGTTAAAATGTGCTCTAAAATAATTGTTCGCCATTTTGTTACATAAAGTATGCAAATATGTAACGGTTGTGATTAAGATCGAATATAATAAAGGATAAAATATGGATTTATAGCATGACATTATATTTTACACGGTAATTTTCCTGATTTGGGTTCAGTATCAACTTGAAGTTGAAGAATTTCGCGAAAAATCGAAGATCGGCATTTTTCGCAAAACTTTGTCAAGTTCGACCCTCAGTATCATTGTGATACGTAGGAGTTTACGTAAATGACTTGTATAGTTGTATGCAGAACTTATTCAAGAGTAGCTGTGCGAAATTTCAACGTCCTCACTCAAGAAAACAACTTTTGTATTTTTGACCAGCTTTTTTCGATTCCAACCCACAGTGCTTCGTGAACTAACAACGCCAGCTGAGAGTCTCAGGATCGTGTCGTACAAAAACCGTGTTGGTTACTCAATATGAATTTGCACCTGTCGAGAAAGCCCATTAAGGAACTAACTATTATATGTGCCATTATTTCACCGCTCATTGACGTTAAAGAGATAGGCCTATAATTCGCTGGGTCCTCCTTTAAGACACTTTTAAATATTGGAGTATCATTCGCAATTTTCCAATCTTTCGGGACCTTGCCTTCGCTCATATACTTTTCAAATATTACTTACAGAAAGGGAGCTACGCTTTCCGCTACTTCCTTGAACACCCAAGCTGGTATGTCTTCAGGATTATTAGGTTTAATCCGTCGCAAAAGTTGTTAAGAAGGAGATCTAATATACTTATTTCTCTGGTAGACTCTACTTGATGTAGCGAATTTCTTTGTGTTATGCTTATACAAGAGTCTATGTCTCTAGCTCGTTTCTCAATTATGTGATTCAGCCAATCGATATCCGAAAGATTAAAATCCCCTCCAATTAAAGTTATGCAATTGTTATTTTTATGCGAAGAAAAGCGTATTCCTTCGTTAAGGCACTGCAGGACCTGACGTGAAGAGTTGGGTGGCTGGTAGAAGGCACACGTATTTATATTCGGCTTATTGGACTGACTAATCGTGCATCAAACGCTCTCGATGTTCCCATTTAAAATGTATGTGAACTACTCCGAAGTGATCTTTTCACCGCTATGAATACTCCGCCACCTATTTTATCCTTACGATCTTTACGACAGATCTTGAAATCTTTAGGGAATACTTCGTAGTCGCTAATTTCATCTGTTAGCCAGCTTTCTGTAACTATGATTTTATCTGAATCGTTATTTCGGGCGAAATTCTCTGGATCGGCTACTTTGTTTTGATGCTCCTACAATTTATAACAGCAATCGCTAAATTATCAACGTTGGGTGAAGCCCCAGTGACGTATTTTGTATCATATTTACCAATTACTGGACTATTTACGGTATTCTCTACTATTTCCGCATTTATTCGCATATCTGATTCACTTAAGTTAGGAGCATACCCACTATCTGAAATACCTTTTATCCTGAAAATTACAGTGCTCGTAAATCCTATGAGCCACCCCGATCGCCGCCTCAGTAATATAGAGGACACCAGAGCCGTTCAAGGCGAGGGGGTACGGTCGGAGGGTCGGCCGAAGGTCCACAAAGTCAGCTCCCCCGACAGAACTCCCATAGCCTCGCATTCAGTCCATCTATTTTTCTCCGAATACGATGGCCACGGTCATTCCGTCTCAGTCTTATTGGGCGTTGGTTCAGGAGGGACATTCTGCTAGCTCTTGATTGATGGAAGTGATTAGTGGATAATCTATCCTGAGGATATGATAGCCGTTTAATGGTGAAGGCCATGTTAATGTGAATGTTAACGCCATCAGTAGTCGAATAAACAACTGAAGGAGATGAAAAGAAAATATGACCGACGTAATGGAACGTGGAAGGGTTTGAAGAGATACAAATATACCAAACAACAATTAGAGCAACTCCGAAATCATTCATCGATAAAGGGAATTGCGTGGAATGAAAATCTTGGTCATCTTTCTAGTCGGACGATTTAATTTTCGTGAAAATATGTAAAGGGGAAAATGAAATATTATTCCATGAAATAACTATTGCTGAAATAATAATTATTTTGTTCGAAGAAAATCTTTTTATTTCGCCAGTGGATGTGTAACTCTATTAATTATTGTAGGATCTCCGAGTAACACGACCGTCTGCTATAAAACAGCTTCAGTCGATTGTAATTTATATAACAAGAAATATTAGGACGCACAGAAAAAGATCGGGGAATTGTATAGCACAAGAAAGAGGTGACTAATTCATCCATTCTGCTTTGAAAGATTTCTGGAGGCATTCGCTAAAACTACAACAGGTAGTCGTGAAGAAGACTGCGGTAAGGTAACATGTTTATGGGATATCAGTGGCATTGAATTATGCAACGCCTCAATTAATGATATCAATCTAAAGTTCACGAAAACACCATTAAGGAGATGGAATAATATTTCATAACATCTGTTATCGACGAAGGTATCCATGTATCAATTTTAAAGCATTTAATGTTTAGTTTAAGACTTAACTTGTTAGACTTAAGTTGTTGTGTATGTTCTCTGGAGTCGAAACTGCGATGGCTTTCATAACCAGTAATATAGCTACTCTTCCGTATGCGTAATAGATAATTTGCAATTTCATGCGGCAATATTACGGGTGATAAGTTTTAAGGTTTTGAAGTCTCCACGCGACGTGTTAATATTTCCGAAATTGCTCCTCAGAATGCCCTATTAGTTATGCTCACGTTTTTTCAATTAACATCTCCAGCGATGCTGTTAACCGGCGATAACTGTTTTTCCTCTAATGAGGAATCTTCCGCTATCTTTCTCATTCTGAGATATTATTCTTTTCCTCATTTTCCGAGAATTCAGCGGAGTTTTATAGTCGAAAATCGAAAATATTCCCGCTTACGTAGGCCTGCTAATAAAACAAATATATTAGCAAATCGAAAACGGTACGTTTTCCGTCAGTAAAATAGGACAATACGGGGCAAGTTCTGCACACGATTTTTATAGTATGTTTTCATTGCTTCAATGTTTTGTTTTACAGGAGCTTAAAGAAATGCGCCCTTCCTTAGAGCTTATTTAATCTCTTGCCGGAGAAAAATCTACAGAAATTGCTATTTCTCAAATACTTCGATGATTAATTTTGTGAAGAGGAGATGATGAAGGAGGTTTGTTCTTATAATCACCGAAAAGAATTTCAATAGCCTTCGTGCTTTCTTTTTGTTGAAGTGTCACTTGCTTTGGCTAAACAGTGCTCAGTTTAAGTATAATACCGTTAAAATTTTATTAAGTATGAAACCTTAACTTGGGTCTTTCAAAATGGATAAATCGGCGATATGGAAGGTTTCTGCGTGGGTCTTTCCCGAAGAAAATTTTCGATTCGAAACCGGAATCATATGAAAAAAAATCTTCCAAAAATAAAATTGTAACGCTCGAGTTGGATAGTTTATTAATTTTCGAAACGTATGTTTGTTAGGTGTGAAGTGTGACTTGAATTTCAAACCTTAAGTAAAATTACTGAAAATTTGCTTTCGAGTTGTTTAAACTTCATACTCCAGGTCGGGAGGCATTGCAGACGGGCGCCGAATGATATTTCCTTTACACGTGAGGAATTCGTTTTACGTATTTTATCTTCAGCCCTGAAAACTGCTCAGTAGCAAAGCGTATTTTGCTTTTTTTTGGTTTTTAATGTGTTGACGTAATATTATCAACATTTCCCAGTAATATCTTTAAAATGAATGCATGCTACATTTCCAAAAGCATGCGAAAATTTATTTTTAGGAAGTGAACTTGAACTTTGCTTTAGCTCTTTTATTCCTTGATGTATATCAGATTCCATAACGTGGAAGGCAACGTTGCTGCAACGTCAAGAACACTCAAATCAATTAAATATTGATATAATTGAGTTAAAGTGAAAATGAACTTCATTTAAGGTTAAAAATGCGAGTGCACACAGACGTTTAGAATTTTCTATTCATTTATGATCGTCATACATAGAGAGCTGATTCGCGCTAAGTATATACCGTATACACGATGTATCTGTAAGTTGTTTATCACTTTAATGAATTCCAACTTGATGATAAAAAAGTTTGATGTTTAATAAGTCATCATACGACATTTTAAACCGGATAATACGGTACGGTTTTAATATGGGAAAGGTAATGTTGCTACCACGTTCACTATAAATAATAGGGCGATGACCACGATTCCGCAACATCCGTACCTCATGACCACCGACGCCACCAAATTGCCACTTTCTCGCAACGTTGAAATAACGTAGCGTGTTTGCTGGGGTTATGCTAAAGGGTTAATAGCTGAAACATTTGGTTCATATTCATTCAAGTATTTGATTTCTTTTTAAATGAGTGCTTTCTATCGTTGAATTCCAATATTTCCTTACTTAAGTAACTCTTTGTTAAGGAAAAAATGTTTATAGCTCATAAACGCATAGAGTAAATGCATAAACGTAGCTTGATTGCTAGCGACATCTCTCAGTATACCTTCAAATATTTTACCCGAAGCGGAAAGCTTGTTGTTTGAAGCTGGTTACTTAATGGTAGTAATCGGTGTTTTACATTTTTGTCAATGGTCACTTTTGCATTAGTACTCCTGGAAAACGGCTATTATTTCATTCTATCCAACTCATTTTAGTGTTATTTACCAGCAGAACCTAACTTTCAGGGTGATGTAAACATTCTTTCTAGTAGGTAATAATAGAACTTCGCCGCAAACATTTTTTAGATGGAAACATAACGATAGACGTAGACCATTTACACATCTTAACACTAAAATACGTTAATCGTAAGTATTACTTTCAGAAAAGTATCTAATTGACTAATTCAGTCCATCTGAAGAAAGTAAATACCTAAGGTACTACATACATATTTAGACATGTTGTGAATTTTGATGTCACAATTCCTCGATACACATGAAATAGAGTTATTTGTATTCTACGTTATTTTTAGTTCTATTCTTTGTAATTTCTTTTAAGAATCATTTCAACATTTCTTTAAAATGAACATTTTAATTCGTATGCTGCAGGTTCAAGGGATTTAATCGGAAGTAATACATATTAGCGACATCTTCTTCTAGTAAACTTTGTAACTTTGCTTCACCGAAAGCGGTAAAATCCATTCATTTGCTTGAATCATTAGAATCCTGGAGCAACTATCACTTGGTATGAAGATGAATAGCAAAGAAGAGTTGAAGAAGGTCTGCATTATGATCAAAGAGATACTTTAAATTGCCAATTAGGTATGATTGTTTATCTTCTTAATTTATCACTCCTACGTAATGATTAAGAGGTAATATTAATAAGTTAAATTGTTGTAGTTTGATTAGAAGAAGCAGCGTTGTTCTCGTTATTTACAATAGAGATCTTATTCATGAAGACTAAAGAACAGAGAATATCTCGCAGTTATATGACATGTCTGAGGATATATATTATGGCTTAATCGTTACGAATAAGATAGTACATAAATATAGTATGTAGTAGTATTATTAAAAGTGCTTCGACAGCGAAGGTCATTTCGCACGAGAGCCCCCACCGGGAATCGAAATCGGGACCACTTTGACCAAAGTCGAACGCGTTGCCCACTTGGCTATCTAACTTGTGTTTCGAATGTTAGTGCAACTCATTTTACAGTGGAACTCGAGCGACTTTTAACACAACGTTGATTAAATTAGTTATATGCTTTGATGAGTTAAAAGAAGTCAATGTTCAATTAACGTAATAATTAGCAGAATCCTTCTGGAAACTTTTTCTTTAATTTTCAAATATCCTATGTAGATACGATTCGACATAAGCTGTTTCGCGTTGTAGTTTTTAGTTTCCTCACCAGTAACGCTTCAGTACAGTAGTTGAAGGATATGTTGTGTGTCGCCGTGTTAGTATAATCGATCCGTCGCGATACCTTGTGGTGAAAAATAGAACTATTAAGAGCTATAATTTGTGGGCGCCTACTTTAAAAAGACTGATGCAAGTTAGCAAGCAAGCAACTTCGATGACTATAGTAACCAACCGGTAATGGGATATTAGCTTATAATAGAGCTCATTAAAATAAGCTTATGCTATGGATCCATAGACCAGTTCTTCATTCCAAATAAAACATGTGCATATGTCGATCGACGGTATATAATGTGATGTGAAATACGTCATTTATATAGAATGACTCATTGTGTTCACAACCACACTTATCGGCAAAGAAGAAGAAAAGTTTCATAGATTAGATCCAGCCTGAGACGAAGATGAACATTGCATAAAATTTCATGGGAGGCCTCTCAATAATGATAACAAAACTGTGGCTGTGGAAAGAAAGAGACACGGCTGTTAGAATAATATTCAAATTAAATTGACTCCTTAAGTCGTCAGATGTAAAGATAATAAATATAAAACTTATCTTTGTTGTGGTTCTCTGTTGCCTTTTGTATGGTCCAGTTGGTATAGTCCAGTAACGTCGCAGGGAAGCACACACGTATCAAGGTACTATATACGCATTTCGAGAACTATGTTCTCATCTTCAGTAGTTTGAAATTTAAGTGTGTTTGTCGCGGTATTTAAATCTGGATTTTTTGTGGTGTGACTTCCCTGCGACGTTACTGGACTATACCAACTGGACCATACCAAAGGTAACAGAGAACCACACCAAAGATAAGTTTCATATTTATTATCTTTACATCTAACGGCTTAAGGAGTCAATTTAAATTGAATATTAAAACGTGCTGTGGTATTTGAAGACAAGCTATTGGACTTTTGGCTAAATATGTCGTAACTCATGAGCTAAATTATTTCTTCTTTCATTATTGGATTAGAATCGAAACATAAAATTCACATCGAAAATGACCGTATTAGTTCGTTATTAATGTTATAATATTTTTAGAGCGGCTTTGATTAGAATATTCGGAAAGTTAAATTTAAATAAAATTTCTCCTCTTTTCGTTTCGTTAACATTCGTTACATGAGTAGCGTAAGTCAATTCAGATGTCTTATTTCTCTGATTCCGCAGCCTTCAAATTAAACTGGTATATTTTTCAGGCGAAATGCCTTACGACGGATATGACATTATATGGATGGAAGTGGTTCGCTTCGGTGTAGAAAAGTCTGTTCTTCTCTAATAATGTACAATAGATGGAGCAGAATTTCACTATATTTTTAAGGGAATTAGATTACGTTTAGGGGCCTCCACTTAGCCACGCAACGCGTTGGACTTCGATGTAAGCGGTCCAGGGTTCATTCCTTGGTGGATGCTCACGTGCGAAATGACCGTAGATGTCCAAGCACTTTTAACACTAGCGCTACAACTACTTCTAGTTCGTTTTTCTATATGTACAACTGTAAATCCACTCTCCCCATTAAAACAAGGAGATCATTTGATCTCTGCTAAACTCGTGACAGTTCATAGATTATGCGGTAACATTTACCTTATATACTAAATAAAAATGAGCAAGAAAGGTCTTGAGCACCGCAAATTTTCTTTCTGAGCTTGGTATTTTCTGTTTTCTTGTTCGTCTTGAGGACTGGATTTCTTTTCAAGACTTGGGTCAGCGACGCTTAGTTAAGATGGACCAACTATTATGCATTCGGAATGAAATCCGAAAATTAGAATAAACGTCTTCGGGATTGTTCCTCGTAAGCCTTTTGCTCTAAAATTGTGTGTGATAAATTACGTGGTTAAGGAATCTGTTATACCTTCGCAACCATAATTTTCTAGCGAAAAAATTTATACCATCAAGAATATCTCTTTAATATCGCATTATTAGCCGTTTGTTAAGTCAATGGAAAATACCTGAAAGGAGACGTCCTCTCTTGGTTCGATTGAGAATATAACACGTGCTGTAAACTGATTGAACTCATCTTACTTTCGATTTCTAGTGCCAATAAAATTTAAGAATTCCTTACGCAGACCGCCAAGAGTTTAATAACTAAACGGAAAATCATCAGTGTCACATATGATACAGGAATGGTGGCTGTGGAGAAGATAGAGGCAAATTGAAGCTGCTTTGAAGAAAGCAACTTATAATAACCTTACGGACCATGGAGTGAAATGTCCGGCATCAGAGAGAGTTTCCCAGTAAGAATAAGTTGGATAAGGAAATATATTTGTGTTAAATTCTTTGATACAAAGACATTTTAAAAGGAGCCGCTGGTTTTCATTGGAGGAAAACCTGCGTTCAGATTTCGGCCATGTTTCTTCTGATCCCTCACGTCAAAGGTCAGTGTCATATGACGAATTCAGGTGCGTTTTTGAGAGGCAATTATGCAAAAATATCTAAAAAAGGCCATGTTGAGAATAAGATTCCTTAATGAGGGATTACTTGATAAATTCAGAGAAGGTACATTTACGGAAGACCTAATCGGTATCAAGCGACCCCCTTCTGCTAATTCGGCCGATCCGACAATGCGCGTAAAATAAGAGAAATAGATGCGAGGACAAGTCGATTTAAGGCCTCATTTTTTCCTCAAACGTTACGCAGTAACTACGAATTGAAGAGGAAACTCGAACGCTTGTGTTTACACCCCCTGCCACACGCCGAAAGGCGGCTTGCAGGGTGTTAATGCAGATGTTGTTAAACGAGAAAAACCTTGGTAATAATTAAAATAGCATTGTTTTTTTTTTCGAGAGCCTTGTTTGGGAAACCGTGTTCCCGGAGATTCCTCACGGCAGCACCTCTTTGGCGTTTTGTTTCCCACGCAAGCGCCACCTCACTTTTGAAAGACAGACTCCTTCTCGGTGGGAGGCGGCGGCACTGATGTAGTGGAATAAACAGGGAGGGGATTGGTTACTCAGAGAGGGGAGACAAATCCAGTTTGTGAGGCATGCGCTCTCCTAAAATGGACAAGTGCCTTATGCCATTGCCCCTCCTCGCCTTTTACCTCACCTTCCCTCCGCTTTCTTCTCAAACCCTTTTCCTCGAAACCTTATGTAATTGAGACCAAAAGGAAGTTGCTGTCATCTCGCCTTTGCTGGATTAAAGTGAATAATGTTTTGTGCAGTTATCCGAGGCGAAGGAAAATGCATTTAACAAACGACTAAGAAAGGAAAGGTGGCATTCTGTCGCGGAACTGTTTGTAGAATATTGTTTTTGAGTTTCTTTAATTTTTATGGCGTTCTTTCTCTTTGTCAGAGTGCTATTTACACGGATTCTGCCGGAAGTTTTCGTTAGAAATTTGTTCCGTTACAATTGAAATGTAAATCGCGAAACGTTAGAGAAATAAAAGACGACTCTTAATGTACTGTAACTTTATATTCAACACTTTAAACAATACTTTGTAATTACATTCATCGTATTTTGTGATTCATTTGAAGTTTCGGGAACAAAGCTGATAACAAAGAGATACAGCATATTTCCTTTTCGAAACGGTTGATTTCATGACCCGGAAAGAATTTCAGTTTCACTCGCGGCTTCTCATTGCGGTGATATATTGGCTAACGAAGATAATTCGATCCGAAATGACGTTCGTTGGTTCAAATGCGGTTTTTCTTAGTTTCCCCAATCCTGAGTAAAAAGTGCAAACGAACTACTGGAAGCTTATTCTAGTAAGCAAGAAGGGACAGTGTGGCACATTTTTTGGTTAGAGCATGCTTTTATTCCTCTAAAAACCAGAATTAGGTTTTTAGAGGGATAAAAACATGCTTTTTCTCTTAAAAATAATTTCGAAAAGTTTAAAGAGGGTCTTTTTTTGTAAATGTGTGATGAATATACCCTATTTTCTCCGTCGTAACGAAAATCACAATATTTGCACTCAATTTTAAACTAACGGACGGCATTAAGAAAATGGAAATTTTTATTCTAACACTTTGTATGGAGTAGTTATAAGGCACAAAGTTTCGTGTTTATCTTATGTTTATTTCAAAAGATATGAACCTCAGATGCTGCGATACAAAAATGTCGCAGCTGTGATACATGAGATGAGAGATTGCTTCTATTACTCTCTGAAGGACTCCACTTGAAGATTATCAAGAAAAGTGAATTTAATCTTATTTTTGCAACGAAGGCGAGAAAAATCTATCATAATTTCGAGTTTTAGCATACGCATGAAGACTGTAAACTGATATTAGACAAGGCAGAGTTATAGAAAAAGTGCCTCCAAAAAAAGGCAAAGACCTAATTGAAGCAGAGCTGAGCCGAGCGCTGAAAGCAAAAAGAATAAAGAAAGAGAAACGGCGTGAGAATGACGAAGTGAAAGAAATAACCAAATCGTTCATACGGAAATGTCTTCGAATATCGAAAGCCAATCGGATTAAGGTTAGATTAAGAAGCCAGGATTAGAAGATAAAATAGCAAGTAAGGCTGAGAGACGAAGTCTTAAATATCAGGGTCATTGTAAAATAAGAATCTCTATTTGGATTTTAAAAGAAAGATGAGCTAAAGAAGGAAAAATTTCAAAATTTAGGGTTGAAATATTAACGGAATTCCAATATTTCAATGCAGTAGCTCTTCATAACGAATGCACAATATTTCATGAGGCAATTAAGGCATTTGATGATCTTCCAGGGGCACGAGACGCCGATGACCTTCCTCGAAGGGCAAAAGAAGAGAAGGCAGAAGATGATGCAGCGATAAAAGGAACTATGAATAATATTTCTTGCAGTTCTTACCTGACAAATTCCTTTATAAATAATTTCTTAATTTAGTCAAATGTGTGGAAAAAAGTCTAAGGGAAAGACGAAGATAGGAGTTTTTCACGATGTAAAGAGTGGGACGATGTGGAAGACTCCTGTTTGTATCAGAGGCTCCGTTCGCAAATAGGAAAGGCTGTATAACTATTTTTGTGGTGCGACTGCGTACTTTCCAGCTCTCGCATTTTAAATGTCCTTCAGTATTATCACGACCAGAAGTGCATTTGAAATTTACTCTTCGAAAGAGAGAGATTTCGTGAAATTTCACGAAATTCTGAAAAGTAATCTTTCAAAGTTTCATAATTCTTGAAGGCAGTTGTATTCCAATCAATATGGCTGACTCTTACGGTAGGGCATGTAGTTAATCTAGGCAACAGCTTGTCCTTTCTTCGCAGATTGCAGTATCGTGGAGGTCGAGTAAGTTTGCATTGTTTGGTGTACGCTACCACGGGATGCTCAAGAGGGACGCTTGTGAGTCAGAATATTCCCACCACATTTGGTGACGAAAGAGGTGATGGATGGTCTCCGTCGGAGGCACCATCGTGCGTCATCTTGGACAGTCGCGCCACTGAAATCAAATCACAAACATCGAGATGGCGATGAGAGCAGGTAACCGGGCTTTTTTGAAAGAGGCGTGACGTATTATCATAATTTTCATGCTTTGTATGAACGGTATGAATAATTAAGCGTTTTTTTCTCGAGGGGATTAAGTTGCGTCGATTCGATTTGGTTCCTTGAATTATTCCCGGCACACTCGACTTCCCGTTGGGGTGAAATTTGAGAAGACTCTGTTTATGCTTCTTCCGCATCTGAAAGTGCTGATAATGATTGATTTATTACGGAATTATGCCATGGAAATGCTCCCAAACATACTACCAGCAGGCTATTTTTGGAAATCTGTTTGTATTCATAAATTAATCATTATACGTTACACTTAATAGAGAGCGCTTCATTTTCTCGTCAGTACAGTCTAATCTTTAGACTTAATAGAAAATTCTATTACTCCATCTTAAGCTAAAGACATTTTAAAAAGAGATTCAGGCCATTATGCTCTTTTCACCTCCAACTGTTATTCTCATCGTGACAAGTAATCATTTCGGAAAGTATATCCAAAACACAAAGAAAAGAAACTTCGTAATTTTCCACACAAAAGGATTTTATTTTAGGTGACCTGACGATGACCTTTGTGCCGAAACAGGTGGGAAAATAAAATCCTTTAGTGTGGAAAATTACGAAGTTTATTTTATTTGTGCTTAGAATGTCTTTTCACGAAGTACGGCCGAATAATGGACTTTATTTAAAAGTATATCCGAAGACGAATTAAGGAGACGATTCCTCACACATTTGATAATTTATCATTATCGTTGCACATTTATTTGACTTTATTTAAATTTTATGATTATAAGAGATAAATGAAACGATCACATCCATCTTTACTATAGAATATGCTTTATTGGATGACAATATTTCCGTATGCAGTGTTAAATACTATTATTATGAATACTACGAATCACTACGAATGTTTCTAAAGATTTTTTTCTTCAATTCTGTTTACTGACAAAAGATTAATAAATGGCAGTTGAGCAAAGGCATTCTAAACACCTCTAAAATGAACAACTGTTTTCCTATAAAAATGATTTTACATAGTTTAGGCACATTCATATCTGAGGTATTTCGAAATAAGCACTCAGCACGTAGAATTACTCAAAGTGATGCAAACTCCCTCACATTTTTTGATACCGAATATCGTTGTAATTATATCTGCTAATGATAATATTTGTATATCACAGTGTTTTCCTTTCCCTGAAGTATGGTTGTTTCTACTACTGCTAAGTATAACAGACCAATGTTATAAAATCACAGAGAGTTGTATTGAGAATTTGTAAATACACACGATGATTGAACTCTCACTGTGGAAATGTTATTCTTTAATTTCAGTTTTAAAATTCGGATTCCGGCAATCGAAGCAACTTCTGCTGCAAGTTAACAGACTGATGACTTTACAACTTATTTTATTGAAATTAATGCGCGGTACTGTTAGTCAATCGAATTTAAGCAATGATTCTGAGCTTCTGATTGGTCCATACTTCCATTTTAGAACGAGGTATTGCGCAATTCATGCATTGAGGTTATCGCAAATTTCTCTCTTTGCGAGCGGCTCTTTCATTTTATCTTAATTTTTGTCCTCCTTTATTTGCGACGCATGAGCAATACTTATACCTCTCCTGTCCGATGCATATGGATGTGACATTCATTTATTGATCAAACAGAAACTAAATGCTTAAAGGACGCATTCGTTGATAATTGAAAGTCGTCGTTAATCTGACTTGGGGATTGATGTATGACTTATAGTCTCTTCTCTGACAGAATGAATTAATTTATTCCGGAGCAAAGTTGTATAAAAGAACTCCGTGGATAGCATGTTAAATGATGTGACCAATATATTAGAATGAGACCTTGCCTTGAACGAGGGTAAGTTGGCTGAAAAATTAGACACTGAATCCGCTTGGTTGCATAACTGAAGCTAGTCGCGATATCTTGCATAGGAGAATAAGTTTTTTTTTTAATTTTATATTTTCAGGTTTTATTATGCGCTAAATTATGGACGTGAATTATCCCTCAAAACTTATTCCGTGCGATAAATAAAATGAGTCAAAATCACGGATGGAAAAGGTATGAGAAATCGGAGTGCAGCTTAAACGCGAAGAAAGTTTGACGACGATTTGCATTAATTTTGCAAAACACAAACATATTTCCGCGAATCGTCGCTTAATCTTTCAGAATGTCAACCTTAGATTATATTGAGTAACAACCTAAAATTACTTAATTTACTGACCTTTAACTAGAAATTATAAATACCTAGTTAAATTTGTGAACGAGTGCTGAACAAGAAAACTTTTCTATACCTAAGTTTACTTAAGGTTTTTATGGTAAATCAGCCAAATATAAAAAATGAAGATAAAATTCATTCAGCTATATATTGTCGCTATCTAGCTCCGCGTTCAATGGAACGCGTGTTTTCTTTCGTAAATTGACCTTTCTTATCTAAATCGACGGCACCGTTATCCCAGCTCTAATATTGTCACAGGTAAAGAAGAAAAAAAAATAAGTGTAAGGTAATTATTCACTATCTTTTACTGAAAGGTAAATGAAAACTGCCCAATGATTACTTTAAATATGTGAATTAAAATCATTATTTCAATAAACAGCATAAAAATACAAAATTGCACAACATCTACAATTGATCAACATAAAAGGAAATTAAATGAAATACAGATACGCCTAAAACATCTCTTCCAGTAAAAATATTATCAATATCTCTCAAAAAGTAATATTTTTGTGAAACAATGCGTAAAATGTGTTAATAAACATGTTTGGAATTATGCAACAACCTTCGTTAGGAATTCCTCCCCTATTCGTTCATGTGTTGTAAGCATTTCTCACAATGGAAAGATCTTTGGTCGATCTTGTGTTGCGGGGAATGACAAGGAAGAGGCGTCTCTTAAACCGTTGGTTGGGGACCATATTGGGTCATAGACGACGCATGTCGGTGGAAAGAAAGGCTGCGTGGGCGAGGTGTATGGCCTCCGCAGAAGATGGACGGCAGATTGGAGAACGAACGTGCTAATGCTAATGTTAATGTTAATGGTGACAGACTGCAAATCCTCACCTTCTGATGCGTATTCTTGGAAAATTTTGTCGATCGCATTGAGATTTCGAGAGACGGGTGGCGGGGTTGTATAGTGGGGGTATTGGAAGTAGTGTAGTAGTATTGTTAAAAGTGCTTCGACAGCTTAGGTCATTTCGCATCCACCGGGAATCGAAGTGGAGTGCTCAGTCATAGACTGAGTGTGGGTTAATTTAAGTCTTTCTCTTGCTGTTTATTTCTGGATAAATGCCGATCATTGCTGAAATTGCGAGAATTTGGGTAACATAGACGAACATTATGTGATACGAGTAAAAGTTGCTTGCAATCTGCAAGCTATAGAGAGATAAGTTACCACTTATCCCTCTAAACTATTTCGCAATCAGTGCTTACGGAGATTTATATTGCGAGCATTAAATTGAATAGGAAGGCTTATAACCTTATCACAGATACACGGTGATACTTGGGGCCCCAACTTCTGGCCTTTCGTTAAGAAACCTCGATGAAATCGAGAGAGGGGATAAGCATCGATGTTCTTTCAAAGCCTATCTTTCAAATCTGTGCAATTTAACATGATAGATTAACCTAAAATGGAATTTTATTATCCCCGGGGCCCTAAAACATATATAAATAGCTAAGAAACTTCCACACGTCGAATTTAGGATATTTATGGGAGATGTCTCTTCAGTATACGATAGAGAATCATTTCCTCTAACTGCAGGTTAAATTTCAATTCCCTATGTTAATGGGAGGAGCCTCAAAAAATTTTCCGAAAAATGTACGAAAAACCCAGCAATACATATTTATGGAAAAAATACTGTATTTGCTGCCCTCTAGCATCGAACCCATGACACTTAGGATCAATCTGTATATTTTTACTTAATGACAAACTCGGGGTCTTAACGCATATACGCCGGGTCAATGAGGCTTTTCGTTCAGCCTCTGTTTTTGTATCCTATATATGTATATATATTCAGAGAAGCGTCTATATATAAGAGATATTGTGGCTGTAAACAACAGGTCCCCCTGACGTCTAATTTTATCGTTGAATCCGAGCTTATGCATTTTAGTTCACTTTCATCGCTCGCAGGGTTTGTTTCTTTTGCAAAATTAAATGAGAAAGAATAGTCGCATGGAATCGGGACAAGTCCCAAAAGAAGGGAAATTGAATAAAGATTCTTATTTTGGTTGTAGGATATTATTTTCTGTTCAAAATTCCGAGAATTACGATCAAATAAATGAAACTATTCTAAAATTTTGAGATTGTAAACAAGTCGTCCCCCTGACGACTAATTCCATTGTTGAATCCGAACATATGAATTTTCCTACAAGAATGCATTGGGAATTGAGTTTTCGCCTAATACTAGAGAGCCAATTGTTATAAGGCATGCAAACTTGCACATTCTTAAAAACCGACGACATACAGATTCCTTTCCGTGTATTTATTGGTCTCAGGTTCGATCCCATGCGAGTCAATGCGTTCCCATAACATATTCACTTAAACTTCATATTAATCTTTCTTCGAGCTCTATTTCTATAGCAAAATAAAAAAAGAATCATCAAACACATCTAGAGACAATTTTCATGAGAAAGAAATTTAATACAGTCATATATTTTTCGTCGATTAAGGATTTCGGCTCCAGATTATCAAGAGCTATGATTTGAAAATTTTCGTTTTTGAAAATCTGTCCCATTGAGCTAAGTCAAGATGAGAGATGTTAGTTTCTCTTTTTGTACAAATATGACTACTTATTTAATCCTATCTCTATTTTTCATGTTGAGAATCAACGGACACTTCAGCTAGTAAACAATATAAATGGAATTGACATCTTGCGAATGATAATGACGTCCAATGAAAGGGAAGAGTTAAATAGGTTGACCGGAACAGCATAAATTTAGACAAGAACTTAGAAATAAGTGAAACTGAGAAATTATGAGAATGTAGATGTTTACAGGATGATAGTTAAAATAATAAGAAATGTGAAATGGATTGGTTAAGTGTTTAAAAGAAATAACTGTTAATTGAGGGAACCGAAAAAAGGAAAGGTAATTGGAAAGAAATTCTATGTTCTGATTCTAGAAGAGTTGACAGAAAGTGTGGAATAGATTGGTTACGAATGGAAGTCCATTGCGAATGGCCAGGAATGAGTCCTTCAGATTAGGCAGTACCATATCAGTTGTTTTTGCTTAAATATATTTGCATAAAATCGCAAATCCGAGAGTATAAACTCCACTTATTTCCACCTTAAATAGACGTTCAATTTGAAGTCAATGTGAATATTTAGCCTTTTAAACCAATATCGTTCTGGAGAATCGCTTCAGTTTCGATTCTTCAACAGTTCGGAGCAAACGACCGATTCATTGCTTTTAGATACATGGTGTGATAAAAAATATGCGGAATTTTTTGTTTTCTCAAAAATATCTTTATTTATTCATTGATATAAATTTTGTCCCCTTCAAAGTATTCTATCTCTAATATAATACATTTTTGCCAGCGCTTTTCCAATCCTCGAAGTATTTCTGGAACGCAATTCATGATATGGTGTTTAGCTCCTTCAGCGATTCTGTCTTGATCTCCTCAATGTTTCCTAAACTTTGTCCTTTCAAGGTTTTTTCAGTTTAGAGAATAGAATGAAATCACAGGGAGCCATGTCCTGTGAATACAGTGGTTGAGGCATCAAAATGGTGTTGGTTTTGCCAAAAACTGACGAACAAGCAGTGAGGTGTGAGGTTGTGCGTTATCGTTGTGCAATTGCCACGAATTGTTTCGCCACAGGTCCGATCGTTTTCTTCAGATTGCTTCATGCAAATAGCGTAGAACTTCCAGGTAATATTCCTTATTGACCGTACGACCTAGTAGATAGAACTAATGATGCACTACGCCATTGAAATCGAAGAAAACCGTGAGCAGAACCATCACATTCGATCGAACCTGCGTGCCTTTTTCGGTCTTGGTTCTTCAGAAAGTTTCCATTGGGACGACTGGGCTTTAGTTTCGACGTCATACCCGTACACCCATGCTTCTTCACCAGTTACGAGTATCACAGTTTAATAAGTTCTGGATCGTCATCGACTTCATTGAGCAACTCTTAAGAAATGTTCATTCGGTGCTGCTTTGGGTATAAACTCAACAATTTTGGAAAAACGTTTGCTTCCACCTGTTTCATGCCCAAAACATCCGTAAAAATTGCTTCATGTGAGCCAAATGATATGCCAATCTCATCAGCAACCTCTCTGATAGTGATTCGGTGATCGTCCATAATCATTTTCTTCACCTTTTCGACGTTATCATCGGTTGTGGATGTGCTGGGATGTCCAGGGCTCTCGTCATCTTCAGTGTCTTCACGACCCTCTTGAAAACGTTTGTACCACTTGTAAACGTTCGTTTTATTCGTTGAATATTCGCCAAAGGCAACGAACTTTATTCTATCTCTAACGCAGAATTTAATGCAAATTCTTTGTTCCATTTTTGCCACAAGTCAAAAATCACCTTCCACAGTTAAAGACGTGTAACCGTTTTGACTGCCAACAATTGACTAAGCTTTCAAAATGGTTGCTCTTAACAATGTACGTTAGGGACATGTGTACTAATACATAGATGAAAATTTAGAAAATTGGAATTATACAGCCCGGGAAATATAAAAAAATCCGCCTTTTTTATCACACCTCGTATGAAGCTGACGTTTCCCGTGATCATTGATTCTTTCCAATTTTTCACTCGCATGAACATGAGGCGCTCAAAGTTTTTCTAGCGAGAGATGGGCAAATTTCCGTGTATTCCACAGTGCATAGTATTTTGTCTTTCTAAATTGTATCGATAAACATTAATTATTTCAAATTTTCGTTGAATAAGGCGTTTGAACTTAGATAACTCTCCGAAAATTTAGATGGAGAGGTGAGATCATTTTCTGCGTATATTGTTTGTCTACTTCTTTTGCCTGCGTATCTTTTAGTCTACAAGTTCCGCACATATCAGTCCTATTAAAAAGTATGCTTCAGAAATACAACGAGTCGATTACTTTAGGGATGTTGAGTGGTGGTATCTTGGCTTGGTCTCCTGAAAGTCTGGTATTTGCATCCCAAAATGATCATTGAGATATGAGTGCAAGGGAAATCCATTACAGCAATGTCCTTTATTCACGATATTTAGTAGCGAAATGATGAAAAGAAAGTATCAAGGCTGACCAAGTAAAGGTAAGCGTAGCTACATTGGCCTTACGGATCACAAGAAATAAAAAGGTATAATCTTCCCTCGATTTCCGAGTTTACGTCCGCGGAGTAAATGCTCAAGCATACGATAAGCGAAAGTAAATTTGAAATCAAAGGGGACACTGCGAAAGAAAACGGACGATATTTTTCAAATATGTGAATTCTATAAATAATGCAATGGCTGTGTGTTTTTTTAACTGCGTGTTACCGAAAGAAAGTCATCTCACGTCAGAATGTTAAGGTAATGATGAAAGATAATATCGTAGAAGAGAGACGTGAAGTGGATATTTCATAAAAGCATCGGATGACTTACTTGTGGAATAAATACTCGCATCGGAGAACATAAAGTGGAATTTCAACTATTTTCCATCGAGCATAATCTATATGGAGGAGTTGATTCCAAAATAATAACAAACAGAAAGGTACAGAATGTAAGTGAGCGATCATAAAAAACGTGCGCCGCTGGGATTTGGTTGCGGAGGTAGGTATTGAAAGTAAGATGAGCTCTATGCAGATTTGGTTTCTGAGAATCGGAGGACGTGTGTCGAATATGGGATGAGCCAAAGGAAAAGGAACAGAAAGGAGGAATCAAAAGAAGGCGGTTCTGTTGTGTAAGTTCTGAAGACTAAAGGAGTGTAAGTTCTGAAGACTAAAGGATATCGCCAAAGAGGAGTAGAGAAGAAAAAAGGCTGCGATGAACAGAAAGTGGTGAAAATGAATCGAAATTGCTCTTAGATGACGGCGCACTAATGCAGTTCAATTCTGAAGATTTTCATTCAGTTTACGCAGTGAATGGACTTCCCTTTTTCTTTCATGCCTTTCACATGTCTCCATAATTTCATCTCTAACATAATGACAAAATAAATACAAATTCGCAAGGTAAGTACTAATTATTTACAACATCAATGCCGAAATCTGTAATGGTCCGAGTCATAAATCGTGGATATCCAAACAAATGACGAAGTATTAACCGAATGGATTTTCTTATAATCAGCAAGAATGAATTAAACTCAATATTTTTCCATAATTTCTGGATTCTCGCACTCAAACACACGCGCTTGTTGTATTCCAAAACTGTCGTTAGTGGAGTTGTTTAAACAGAGTAGCAATGTGTTTTCCTCCTTGAGTAGGATCCCAACTCGTTCCAGAATTCCATTTCCCTTTCACGCCCTGTAAGGAAATGGAATCCAAAGGAGGGCCCCGATAGAGCGCCACCAGTGCAATCGGTGTGAGAATCCAAATGTGGCGATTCCTCTTCTCAAAAGAGGATTAAACGGAAGTCGTCTCAGACGAGTGTTTTCTCGTCCCCAAAAGTTGCATTCTGGGAGAGGGCGACGTCGTTTTAACCTCCACTATATTAAGTTAAACTTGGTCATCTAATTCAGAAGTATTTCTTACTAAATGAACACAAAGATTAATCGGAAAGATGATTGGATTTTTATGTAATCAATCATAACTTCCTTTTTATTGTAACGTGTTGCATTCGATCATAAACTTTCCTTGCTGTTATTGAAATGAACACCCTTTATCATTTTCAATAAATATGAGGTAATTTGAGATATCTAGGACAACATGGAATCTTAGGTAGGATAAATTGATTCCTGGAAAATATATGTTTTTCCCGTTTTTTATCGGGCAATTTACAGCTTTACCAGTTACAGCGTATACGTTAGTTAATAAGTCGGCGTATTGTTCATTGCACTGTGGAAAAAGTCGAAAGTACTCGACAGAAATACGTTACTTACGTGAGTACGTTACGCGATGATTCCATAAATCTTATACTTGTTGTGGTAAGTTTAATAGAGCTTACATATAATTTGCGATGTAAACTAAATTATGTTCTTGATTTGTTGCTGTCAATGCCTCCACAGTCAAATATCTTTCAATAAATTTCCGTCCGTTCCAGTATTACGAAATATTCCAGAGTACCCAATATTGAATGCCTTACAGATAGTTAAGATAGTTTTAGATATGCGCTTTACTTTGGCGATGAATTTAGATATCTGCCAACATTATGGCAGCTAAAGTTATGTTGAAGCAGAGCTAATTTTGAGGCAGTTCATTGTCATATGCAAATAATAATTTCCTTCTTATTTTTTAAGGACGTCGTTTAAATATGCTGCTGTGGAACCGTTTTCTCTTTGATATTGAAAGCGCGAAAAAACTGACCTTAATATTTCGATGATTTCGTAATATATGAAGGGAAGAATTAGGTCGACCATGTAATTAAATTTGTCACGTAATATAAGGCGATACAATGACGGCCGCCATCTGTCGTTATGATTCTAATCTGCGGAATGCGTAAAACGTTTATATGAGCTGCGCATCAGAAATTCGTCATAAATATAATCTATGATCATAGATTTGGCAGCGAAAGAAAATGTTAATTATAAGGGTACTGAATATTACTCTCCTAAGAAGGCAGTCCTTTTCAAAGAATATGAATTGGGAGATAGTAGTTTAAAATTATACTACATTCATTGATTTAAATATAAACGTATAAAATTGCTTCATAACCTTGCAAAAATCATTAAATATTTATTTCTTAAAATTATTATTTTCAAATGTGTTATTTGAAAAGGAAATAATAAACACGCAAATGCGTTTTTAATTTCATCCAATATTAAATCATTTGATCAGATTTAAAACAGACTTTCGAAAAAGAGATAGAAGAGTTTCCCTATATATTCCTTACAGATTCAACGGGTGAACCTCAGGTTTTCCACGTCGATAAGGACCACCCAAACAGAGTAATGAGACCTCAACTTCGTTAATTTTTCCATTGCGGAGAATGGCAATTCGAATCTGTGAGTCGATTTGCTTTATAATTTTTTCAATTCAACCTTGCGCAGCCTCTCATTGGATTCTTAATGCTAAAGATTTGGTTATTGCGGTAAAGTTGGGCAAAATTTTCATTTTCCAAGCGGTACTGGATCGGTCTTTAATTTAGCTGAGCTAGTTTCAAATTCGTGGTAGTGATGGGAGGATAACAAAATTTGAACCGATTCCGAATCGATTCCAGATTTCGATTAGTAATGATTGCAATTAATAATTATTTTTGTTTGTCATTGTTTACGGAAACAAATACTTAATGACCAAAGTATACTTATTTGTGAAGTGTTTAGTAGAATCGTTGATACAAGGGTTGATATAAAATTGAAAGGAATATTACTTTCATTAAAAGACCTGGGTAAATGCTCAAACAATGCAGGGAACAAATTCTTTATTTAAATCGTCTAGCTCTTATATTGAAGTCCTAAAATTAAAATCTACATTATAGTACATTTTATTTTTATATTATATAATATTAACTTTATTTATTGAATCAAAGTTAAATAAGAGAACTGATAATGTTTAAAAAGAGATAAAAAATAAAATTCTATTTGGAACCAAAACTAAGTAGAACGAATTTTATGGAAAGATTGGGAATCTGGGGGAGACTCAAATATTACATATCTTACTCAAGAATAAATGAAGTAAACTCACATTAAATATCGTATTTAGAGATTAATATCTATAGATTTTAGTTTCACTGATAGCTCAATTGATAGGTAATTATCTTTTTATCATTAAACATTCAGAAATGCAAGGAATTATCAGAATTTGAGAATGAGTTTTAAGCAAAAAATTCCTAAAAACCTTTTTTGGGATGGAATTCTCCGATTCCGATACCCGACAAAGTTCTTATATTCCTGATTAATCTTCAAGTTCGTTTTTTAATCTCAATCATTTTCCATTATCGTATTCCAGTCAGAACCTCCCAATCTAAATGTTTACGTATGCACGAAGAGTCGTTTTTGAGTTAAATTTCGTCAGAAGATAGAAAATTAAGTCATAGCAATGCGAGCCTCGAATTACAATTTCCCAGATTCGTTTTGGATCGAAACCATCTTCGTTAAGACTTATTTAACAGCCTATAAATACCTAATCGGACATTCGTTATATGCGGTCGGTTTGTCGCCGCTGGCGACAGAATTTCGGAATGTAGGAGTCCTTTTTTATTTCCGAGGAACGAGGAAGCGGTTAACATGGGTCTCATGTCTATCGATATTTTTTTTCGGCTCGAGTGGGAGTCCGGACAGTGGGCAAGCAGCCAGGCAGTCTAGAAAGAGTTTTCAGCGTAGACGACGTCTGCCAAATGACAAGGTAGCACTTCCGAGGGGCAGTGGGCGGATCCCACGTGGGCGACGCCATTTCTTCCTCCGCCCACGGGAGGCGCCCACGTCGCGGGCATCATCATTATCCCATTTACACGCGGAAACCTGTCCCCTCGATTTTGCCCGCTCATGCACTTCTTTTGGCGATTCTTGGCTTTTACGCGCCGCTATAAATTTCATGGGAGTGACGTCACCACGGGAACCGTACCAAACCGCGAAGGTCGTGGAATGTTCCTCGCTTTTCTGTCTGATTACGTCACAGACATTTTATATCTGTGACCGGTGACCGAGAGATGGTGATATTTTTTCTCGCGTGGGCTGGTTCTTTGTCCGTACCCGATTCGATGGGCATTTCCTTTGCGAGACATTTTCATTTCTAGTTCGTGTCTCCGCATCGGTTTCGATTAAGATTTTTTTCGGTTCGGTTGCTTTTCGTGAGTTATAGGTGGGGTTGCAGTTTGGAGACGTCCCTCAGAAGACGTCCTAAACCGCCATTTCGCCGAAGAACTATATCCTGCACTTGCAAGATGCACGAACAGTCCCAGGGACCCTCGAATTACTTAGTATACACAGAAATCTTAAAATCATTAATGGGAAGGCGTTGCAAGGAAATAATCGCTAAAGCAGATAGTTACTTCTAGTTACTTCGTTCTATCCGAATAGCATAAGAGAATATCTTAGTGAAGATTAGGTAAAGTGTTAATACACCCCCTGCCATACGCCACTGACGGCTTGCGGAGTACAAATCTAAATAAAAAAATAAAATCTACTGCTCACTGCTCGAGATTACTATAAAAGGATAATAGTAATTCTTGTCTGTGGGTTATTTGTTGTGAAACCTGGTTTTATAGAAAATGCATTTTGTATCTACGGATGCTCTATTACTGAGCTATGCGATGGCGAAAGGAATTATATTTATCTTTCAAAAGAGAAAAAAAACTTTCCAGGGCATCAGAGTTAATGTGAACTGGCGATTGACATCTATTATAAATGAATCTAAAACTAGAGAAGTTCTTATAACTAATATTAACGATGTGGATGATTAGTAATTGCTCGAAAGTTAATACTTTTAATAAATGTTGATGTATAATCAGGATACTGAATTATTATTATCTTTTTATGATTATCATCTTTCTATTTCTAAAGTGAGGCTTGAAAATAAAAAAAATCACTGAATTTTATTTTCCTCTCCATAGTCAAGCATCTAATCGTGTGATATTCCGTTTTTCTGCTTAATCCTTCTCCGACTGTAAACCTCTTTATTTCAGACCCGTGAAGGAATAAACAATGATTCAGTCATCAACACTCTCAGTCGCCTTTTACGGAAAAAATATCTTTGCGAGATTTAATATAAAGCTATAAAATGTACCTGAAGCAGCAACACGTAATATGAACTTTTATTTTCCGTGATACGCAATGCTGCTGAAGGCGACATGAATAGGAAGTGATTTGATTCTTATTATTTTATTGTCCTACAGCGTTCGTTTTTCTTCATACTAAGAAATAATTCGATTGCTCACCGCTTTTACAGCAGTGACTTTATATTCTTTTCTACTTCATGGTTGAGGACACGGGTCATGCCGTCAAAACATTTCAGACATCTTTTCCTTGGTCCACCGATAGTTAGTTTTCCTTTTGGTTTGTAGTCTGTCTCTATTGGGTAATCGGGATTTCATCACCTGTAGTATGTGCCTTCTATTTATTTCTGAATGTCATCTTTAAGAAAATATCCAAGGAACCAAGTTTTCATCGTGATTTGTTTTTCCTACGTGCTCTCGATCGAGGATACATCGGAAAATTATATTATTCTTAGCTTGCGGCATCTCTTGGGAACTACCTGTTAGTAATAATCCTTGGTGTATCAGTGATTGCCATCGACAAGTTGCCTATTTATGGATCCACACTGTCACAATCACGAGATTGGCTTTCCGCTTGGCGCCGCATTTTGTCACACTATCGTCTAGCCATGTTCGCTCAAACCGCGGCACAGTTTAATGTCACACAATTCAAAAGCTGTTTCAATTTATTCGATGAAGTTGACGTTCTCAATTTATACTATCGTTTGAACTAACCTACTTCGAGGAATGAGGATTTCCTTTAGCATTTTACTTTAAATCCTCTGCTGACTAATGCAAATTTTTTCTAAGTGCACTTTTTCACAGGATGCCAAATTTATTTCTCCTTATATCTACCTTCGTAGGACAAAAAATTTCGAAACTCATACGTCAATAGGTACCACAGGATATTACATGTAAACCACGAAAGACCATATCAAGTTTCTCATTGTACCTTAAGTTATTACAATATACGTATATAAATACGGATCTGATGCGGAAAAGAACTACTAGGAACATAGGAAGGCCTCATGACTTCTACACCACCATGACTCCTCTGCAGAAGAGTAATCGATGACTGCATTTGAGAATTAAAGCGTAAATTGGTATTGTTCCAATCGTGCCGCTTAATTCAAATGTATTTACATGTCGTTGCTATGTCTTGCGAACGCTTTGTTAATTGCATTTCGAAAACAGACTTTCGCAAGCGAAATGAATGCCTAATAGAAGACGATTTTAAAAGCTGGGGATTCAAGCACGTTTGGCTCTCATAAGAGCATTTATTCTGAGGATAAGCTGTATAGTTAAATCTCTCCCTTTGCTATGTGTAATGAGTAAGCTTTGTTAAATCGAATAACAGTTCAATAATATAGAAATGTTTTGCGAGAACGTAACCGAGAGAATGATTCACTACACGAAGTAAACTTTATCCACCTTCCAAGACTCTCTCCATCTTTTATGCAGCAGACGACTGCAACTCGCAAAGCTTATGTCGGCTCATAACGACTCGTTTCTCTTCATAAACGAGTTGCAATGCGTACGTACGATGACCTATGATTCACTCTCAGAGAAATGGCGATGTTGGTCGGTTTCATAAGCTAAAAATTCGGATGAGTTACCGGTTAAACATTCTAAAAGTACATCCATCACGTTCTAACTGTAAAAATATCTACTTCTCACATATTATTATATAGGACCGGATGTTAATATCTTAAGGAATTGAGTTTCCAAAAATGGCCGTTAAGGAGCATTCCTACGCGTGCTATTCTGACCTTTGTGGAAGATATTTTGGTGTTTTGGCACTCGATCGAGAAAAAATGTATCTTTCATCCTTTTGACTAAGTCCCGTTCCTTAGTGTGATAATAATAAAGCTATTGAGGTTTGATTTATGCGAAATAATTTAATCCTGGTCACTCTATTGATTTTTTTACAGAATGTTATTTGGAAGGTCTTTGTGCTGCACTTGAGTGTACGTTAACCGCTCATGGCAAAACAAAGGGCTTTATGAGCAAAACAAAGGGCAAACGACCTCATGTTCTCATTCCTCCTCCAGGGCTTTCGGTCGCTAATTGTGGAGGTGTTGAGGTTCAAACAGTTTAAAACCGGTTAAAACAAATTTCCAGTTAAATAATTTACCAACATAAACATATTGCCCGTCATATTTGTAGAATAAAAACATTATGGCGGTAAAAAACCTTACATTAATTCATTTCATAATTTTGTATAAACTTACTAATGAAGTGATTATTAAGAATTGCGTATTAATGTAAGCATAACAAGTGATGACTTCCTTCTGAGTGAGAAGCCCTTAGGAAAGAAAGGAACATCTCTTTGTAAAAAGAGATTTTCCCGTTAAGTTTTGCGGCTAATTTTCTATAAGAAAGAAATATTTTGCCAATCAAACGCGCAAAGGAATGGATACTTGAGCAGACAAAATTTGGAGTGAAATTTAGCAGAAATCCAATGGAGTGAAAAGGATGACGATGCCACTCTTTATGTAAGCGTCACTTTTCATCCAAATGATGATTTTAAATTTAATTTAATTAATACCAAGGAATCGATAACGGAGAACGATGAATCAAAGTAAACTTCTTACCGGGAAAATTTCTATTATTTATCTATTATAATACACAAATGTAATGCAAAATAATGGATCATATAATAGTTAGTTCCTTAATGGTCTTTCTTGACACGTCCAAATTCATAGTGAGCAACCAACACGGTTTTCGTAAGACGCGATCCTGCGAGTCTCAGCTAGCGTTGTTAGTTCACGATATCTTGAAATCTGCCGAAAATAAAAGGCAAGTCGACGCGATATTTTTAGATTTTCTGAAAGCATTTGACAAGGTTCCACATAATACATTATCATACTAATTAAACGTTGCGGGTATCAATGGAGAAGTAATAAACTGGATTAAGGACTTTCTCTCCGATATAGAACAAGCCGTACTAGATGGTGTAAGTTCCAACTCGGTTAAAGTGACCTCGGGCGTGCAACAAGGAAGTGTAATCTGACTGTTACTATTTTTAGATTACATCAACGACCTTAACAATAACAATAATAGTAAAGTTAGGATATTTGCGGACGACACGGTAATTTATAGGGAAATTGGAAGCTCAGAGGATAGATTAACCCTGTCGTGTGATTTAAATAAAATTATGAAATGTTGAGTAATCAACTTCTTCCAAAGGAAAAGCATTGCCAATGATTATTATAAAGTATTGCATAGGCTCCGAGGGAAAACTTTATCACCAGTAGAAACGGCGAAATGCCTTGGAGTAACTCTTACCAATAACTTAACCTGGGGTACCCACATCCGTAATGTATGTGGTCGAGCGCTTAAGAAACTTGGATTCGTGAAGAGAATTGTCGGTAGGAGCGAAGAATAATTCCGTGAGCGATGTTATGTTGCGTTGGTCAGGCCTCACCTGGAATATGCGTGTAGTGTATGGGACCCTGCAGAAAAATTTTGTATTCGTGAATTAGAAAAAGTACAGCGAAAGGCGATACGTTTTGTAAAGAATTGTTACGACAAGTCAGTGAGTGCTACGCAAATGCTTCAGGACGCCGGATGGGAATCTTTGGAAGACAGAAGGCTTAAACAAAGGATAAATCTTCTTAATAAATTTAGAGAATGTACGTTCACAAATGATGTAGCTGACATAATGCGTCCCCCATGTTATATAGGCCGTTCTGATACTGCGAGAAAAATCAGAGAAATAGATGCTAGAACAAGTCGTTTCCAAAATTCGTTTCTTCCGCGAACGATACGCGAAAGCAATCGATTAGCAAAGTAGAGTCATGGTGTTTGCACCCCCTGCCACACGCCGAAAGGCGGCTTACAAGGTACTTATGTAGATGCAGATGTCTCTCCTTAGAAACTGAGCTGATGCTGATGATGGAAAAACCTATTTGTTAAATCTCATAAGTCAATAAGTAGTAATTAATTAAGTATAATTAAGTTACTTATGTAGTAACACTGCGGTTATCAAGTTAGAGGAATCAGAACCCATAATTGTGCAAACATATTTTTATAAGGAAAAGGGTAAAGGTAACATTGCAGGTTAAGGCGTACACTATTGTAACATTCCAAGAAAAATCTGACCAGGACTCGAACCTTAAGTCTTTCGTTTTCCGGTCAGATGCCTTATCCAATTGAGATATCGAGCCAAAACGTATTCTCAAGCCTTGTTCCATGTCCTGTCTCAATAGCTGGAACGGACGTGTTTTTGAGAAGCTTCTGAGTGCGGGTTTGGTCGAAACCTCGTGCGGGAGTCCCTGTGGTTTCGGCCGGTGTTTAGAAAATTGCCTTCTCCTCTGGTGGGACTGTAGGATGAAGTTATGGAATTCTCGAAGATTGCATTCGAAAGAAGAAATACCGTGGAGATTCATTTTGAAAATGTTCCTTTGCAGCCATCTCCGCTGCAAGTTCACAAGTTTATAGTGAAAACTCTTAAGGTACGTGAGGAGAGAATATGTGTCATACAACTCATTCCAACAACCATTGTTTGTTTTTGAAGCTGGAAAACAAGGAGCTGTACGAAAAAATATTGGAACTTGCTGGAAAGAAGATGGAGTTTGTGGATGAAAATGGATCAAATGGTTTTGTGACGGTCGATTCTCCCGGTGGAAAGCAAGTTTTCGTTAAGGTGTTGTTCCTTCCTTTTGAATTTCCTAAAGAGGCGGTTTTAGAGTAATTATAGCGTTTCGAAAACATCTTCCAATATGATGGAAACACGTGGTCGCGAGAAGGCTTCATCAATGTGAAGATCAACTGTCAAAATGGAGCTGAAAAAGCCGATTCTCTCGTTTTTATATTTTGAAAATACAAAAGCCACCGTTGGGTATGAGGGGCAAGAGAAAATCATATACGGTATGCGGGAGTGCTAAAGACCTTAGGAAAGACTGTCCTCGTCGGGGAGTCCGTATTTTGGAAAGAAGATATTTCGACGTGATACGGGGTGGCATTGGATCCAGTACGTACTCCCTTACTTCGGGAGCAAAGCAAGCGGCAAGAGAAAATGCCCCAACGAACGGCATTGAACGTGCAGGGAAAAGCAGCAACCAGTATTGTGAGCGAGGAAGAGGTAATTCACTCCCCTGACGTTGAAAGAAGTAAGGCTCGTAGTCAAGGACAGTTAAGCGTTCGCCAAACAGGCTGCAGAAGAAGGAGAGGTAGACAACAGTGAAACTAAGGGGAGGAAAAAAGGGAAGATACCAGAACTTGAAAGCATGGAAAGCTATGAAAGCGGGGAGATGGGAGAATGTGCGGCGTCAAAAGTAGGAAAATGGATTCGGCAGAGTTGCAGCCTTTTTGTGGAGAGGAAGGCGTCTGTATCCAGAGACAAACTTCTCAAGGAGAACAAGAGAAAAGAAGAAGAGCAGGTCGTTTGGGAAGAGAAGATGGATTTTGTTAAAAGTGGAGTAAATCGTATAGAAGAAAGGCCGGAAAGTAGCTAAATAAATTGGAAGACCTAGAGGAACCTAGGACCAAGGAGACCTAAGACCTGGAGTCGCCTGATCGTGCAGTTTCCTCCGATCGCAGAAAGAAGAGATCTGGGAAAGCCATGGAGAAGTTCAGATAGTCCTGAGTAAGTTTTTGTATTTCTGAAGTTTGTTTTTGTTTCTTGTTTTGGAAAACTCATCACAGAATTTTCGTAATGACTATAAAAAAATTAAGATAGTAACTCTCAATTTTCAACGTACGTAAATGATTAGAGTGATAGGGGTACTGCTATAATAGCAAAAAATAATATAGAGTTAAATCAGATCATTATGCCGACTAATGGTAAGTTAATTTCGACATATTTCAACGGAATAAAAATTGTAAATTTGCATGCCCCATATTGCCGTTTATGAAAAACAGAAAGAACGGACATTTAAGAATGAAATTGTAAAAACTTAAAGTCCAAATGATAGCAATATTATTATGTTGGGAGATTTTGGTAGCATTATTATGGAGGAGGATTCCGCTGCCAACGAAAATGAAATAAAATATCCAGTTGATGTGGGAATCAAAAATATCTTAAGTATACTGGGTTTAAGCGACATAGTTTTGCAGAAATTTTCAAATAAGAGAATTTTCACTCGCATTACGGAAAGGTCCACCAACAGAATTGAATCCAAAATTGTTATCGAGTTAGTTGAAGAAATTAAGACAGTTCTAGTGTGGTTTTCTGACCTTTGTGCAGTCATTATCACTTTAAACTTAAGTGTATCAAACGAACGTAGTTATAATCTCTAGTTATAAACTCTAAGAATCCGCTATTTTGGGAAATGGATATGAAACTTCTAGAAGACGAAAGAATGAAAACAAAGTTCCTTGAAGAACGGAGGATACGGGGAAATGAAATCCGTAAGTGTAGAACATTCGCAGACTGGCGAGAGAAGATTAAAAGGAAGATTAAATCCATTTTTACTAATTTAGAAAAGGTTAGAAATAATGATTATCCCAACACTGGTAGGTTTTATACTGAGGTTCTAACAGATTTGATTTAGAGAATTAGAATGTAAAGATTTTGAAGAAATGGAGGACATTGAGAACATTCTGTTCAAAAGAGTACTTGCGATCGTAAAAATTAAAATTGAGTTGCGATTAGGGGAAAATGGAATTGAGAAAAAAGAAATATCAATGTATCAAAACGTGAAACTGAAAAAGAACTTTACTACAATCAATAAAATTAAAAAGAAAGATGTTTACTGTAAACCCACGTTAAATGAAAAATAAAAGGTACATTAAAAAAAATATTTGTACATTTCCTTGAACAGTTCGAAACGAAGTATGATCCTGTAGACGCAACAGATTTTGCATTTGTATAAAATAAATCAAAATTTACCGAAATCCAAAGGAAGTTCTTAGAATAAGAAATTAGAAAATCGGAAATATAAATGATTTTAAAATCACTCCCTAAAAAAATCTCGAGGTACCGATGGTATGAATTCTATTCTATTTCTATTTATGGGATATAATTGGGGTATCTTTCAGTAAAGTTTTGAAAGAAAATTTTGGGAAAGGGGACATTCGTAAATCGCAAAAATCCGGACTCATGGTCCTCTTTCCAAAATGCTCTATTCTTAAATTGAAAACTGTCTTATGTTCTTAAAATGAAAAAGTAATAAATGTGGGAAAAAATTCGGCGAAACTCATAGCATGGCCAGGTATTGAGTATAATGTAAACTCAAATCTGCCTTTCAAATAAAGTGGACTTTAAGCTAAAGTGGTGTTTAAGTATAAGGAGTGTATTATATAACTTTTAAGAGTCTTGTTTACTTAGATACCACTTTAAATATTAGATGCTTTGACTGAGAATAATTTTCATACCCGTTGCCGTGAGCGACGTAAGGTTTGTTAGAAAAATATCGCATCGTAATACGGTAATACTGCGAAGCCCGTTCATTTTTAAGATTTGATAGCTTTTAAAAAGACCTAAAATATATTTTTTGAACTGATATTCATAGTAGAAGATGTTGTAATTTTACAACTGATGAGCAGTTGACTCTATTAAATTTGGTAGAGGAAAATAAAAACATTCTAGAGAATAAAAAAAGCGATGCAATCACTTGGAAGAAGGTATGTTTATTTTGCTCTTGCTGATATTTATGTTAATGAGAAAGTGCTTGTAAATGCCTGTCGTGTATATGATAGGAGGAGACATGGAAATCTATTAGCAAAAGATTTAATGCTCAGGTACTTTGAGGTCTTGGAATAAACTTCGGGAAAAGTATTACTCAATCAACTTGGTAACGAAATGTGGTGATTAAACGCCAAAATGTAATGAGAACCGGGGGTGGTGCTATGAGTTTAAATATTATAAACCCTGTTTACAAAAAATGCTTTGGGTTAATTGGTTTAAATGGACGCGGTTTGCACATAAGTTTTGGTGTTTTCACGTAAAGGGATTTTAATTCCGTCATTGCAAGGGTAATATTTTTAATGACTCTACTGGAAGTCGCTATGTGAACACCACTGCGATGAGCCAGTCGCGTGAAAAAAATAGAGTCAGCAGAAGCTGGTTCATTGCCGTCAATACCATGTTTCTTAAAATGAGAATATTTCTTAGTTTATTATTAATACGGTTATCTAAGATCAATATAACTTTAATTCCTCTTCTTTATCCTCAACATATTCAAATAAAGTCACTACCTCCATGTCTTCCGTCAGTACTTCCGGTAATAATTACCTTTGCACGTTAGCAAAATTACATAGGTAAATATGTACGACTTTACTTTATACTGAAGTTATGTTTTAATTTACTATGAAATATTTCTCTTCCTTCCACGGTAGCTCAACTTAGGAATAATTTCACTCATATCAAAATATTACTGCTTCGGTCAATGAGAACGCTTATAATTTTCACATTTGTCGTTCCTTACCGGTTCCTTACTATTATTTCACGTGGGTGTTTTCCTGCAGGGTTTTAGTTTATTCTTTCCTAAGTGCAGACTTAGGTTTTAAAAAAAAACCCATATAGTAGTTCCTTCTTTTATTGCCTTCTTTTTAGTTTAACTCCCAATGCCTCTTTCTTTCTGTGTACAATGACTAAGGGTTAGATGTAAGAAGAGACTAATTAGTCTCAATATCGCCCGTAAATAAAGACGCTTTATTTATTATTATTATTTCACTTTCTTCCTATAAGTATTTGGCATTACAAATTTTTTTTTACATTCTCTGGAAAACCAGAGGTGTTCTCAAGATCATCCCATAAGACAAACTATTCAAAATTTGTGTCCTTATCAGGAGAAATTTTCACCCAATGTTTGTGGTCAATCACATCCACATCTACATCGATTTCCATAGAATTATTATGATTGAATCCAGTCTTTGTGAAACAATTTGATATTTTTTGAGTTGTAACAGAATTCTATGCAGCTGTTGCCATGTGCATGCTTTGAAGGATGTTCAGTTACAAATGTTTGTTCATTTCCATATAAGATATTGCTTTCAGCACTAAAGCCTTCTTGAACTTCATGGAATGAATAATGCCTAATTCAAGTGGCTGCAGACGACTAGTATAATTGGCTGGAAGAAAAACCACTTTAATATTGCAAAGAAAATTAGTATTTGGAGGGTGAGCTGGACATTTATCAATAAATAGAAGAATTTTTCTATCTGCACCATCCATTTTTGCATCTAATGATATCAGGGAAGTTTTAAACTTAGATGGGCCATTCCATGTCAAGTGGTCCAATTTTAGAGAAGTGCCCCGCTCAACCATCACAGATTTCAATGTAATTATATAATGCATATAATCCCTAAATGCATAAAATCCCTAAAAATAGGAATAAATGTGATGATGTTGCTTGAGCAACATCTTGTACGTTGAAAAACCAAAATCTACATTTTTAGAGGCATAAAAGCATGGTCTTTCACATAAAAATAATTTCAAAGTGTTTTGATAGGGTCTTTTTTAGTAAATGTGAGCTGAATATACCCAATGTTTGGTGTCGTAACGAAATTCGTAATATTAACTCTCAATGTTTAAACTAATGGAAGGCATTAGGGAAATTAAACTTTTTATTCTTACATCATGTGTTAAGGAGTTACGAGGCACAAAGTTTCGCGTTTATCTTATGTTTATTTCGAAACATACAAAATAGCAAACTTTTAATTTTTTTTCGAGCAGTAACTTTTTGGGCTGATTTTGCTTCAAATTTTCTACATGGATTTCGCTCATGAAAGTTTGTTTATTATTTTGTGTAATAGAGTAACAAAAGTTGTGCAAGAATACCAAATTTTGTTTCCCTAAAAGGAATATTGCCTGAGATAACGCGTCTCAAAGTTGATAAAAACTCAATGTCGTACTGTAGAAGGCTGTGGTATGGGGTTAAACAAATGACTACATCTCAGCAACTATTGCACCATCGGTACAATAGTTGCTGAGATGACCAAAAACTTGGCCAATATTCATTGAAAATATGAGTAAATGTTCACACAAAATTTCATTGAAATTCGTGACGGTTGAGCGGGGCACTTCTCTAAAATTGGACCACTTGAGATGGAATGACCCAGATGCTGTCATCCAGGCATTTTCATTGTTGGTATAACTACATGGCAATGTCCGGAAATTCTTGAAACACATTGGTTTGGCAAATTTACCTATAATTAGAGGTTTAAAATTTTCACTACCATCTGAATTTACACATATAAGTACAGCTATCCTGTCTTTAATTTTCTTGGCACCATGGCAGTTTCCTCTTCTGGTAGTACGAGTTTTTGATGAGAGAAGGTTGAAAAAAGGCATTTAAAATATCTCTCGGCTGATAGCCTTCTAAATGCTTAATCAATGTTTCTCTCTTCCAATAGTCAACAGTTCCTTCATCAACACCGGCACTTTCACCGGAAACATCTTTATACTCAGGTCCATGGCACTTCTGAAATCTATCCAGCAATCCATTGGAACCCTTAATGCATTGACCTATTTGCTGCCATTATTGCTTTCTCTTTGAACACCAGTGATGGGAAGATTTGTGGAGCGCATTCCTTCAAACAAATCTATCAATATCTTCTCCATTTCATTATATGGTGATGGTTTGATATTTTTTCTTTTGACAGCCTTACATCCAAATTTCCATTCTTCTTCTAATATTTTATGTTTTTATGTTTATTCTTCATTATACAAAAACAAAGAAGATGGCGCAAGATTGAATTTTCACGCAATATCTATCGCGGGCGTGCATGGGCTCTTCTCCACTTCTTGAATGATTTTCCCTTTTTCCGCAATTGTCAACTATTTTCTTTTACTTTGAGCCATTATTGAACAATGGAAATTAAAAAGTAAAAAGATTGTATTTTATGAATGCTCTAGGATTACGCAGTGATCACAGGCTAGCTGCATTTGCCCGGGGCATTGACAAGTTAAACAGAAGAAACATGTATTACGTCATCGGGATCGTAGAAATACGCGAACATGCTTTCAAACAAGAAGCATAGATTTTTCAACTGGCTTAGATTTCTCATATTTATGTAATGATACCATTACAAGCCTTTTCAAATGGCACTTACTTAAATAAATTAGATGTTAGAAAAGGTTACTTCAATATTTTTTAGCCCAAATGAAAGTGACGTTATAGTAATACAGTTATCACTTCTTTCATTTTCTACATCCCCATTATAAGCCGCATTTCGGCGTGTGGCAGGGGGAAAATTGTTCCATATAAATTTCGTAATACAGAATGAAGTTGACGATTCAAGATAACGTTTTCTTGCACCATTTATTGTTCGCGTGTTTATATCATATGCTTTACCTCCTAAAAAGAAAATTGGAAGGATGATAATGAAAAGTAAAAGAACGCAGTTAATGTTAATATTCTATTTAGCTAACGAAATAGAAGTAACACAAAGTGAGTCGAAACAATATCTAATGGCAGACTGTCAACCTGTTAGCTAATACTTCTTAGCACCAGCAAAGTTTTTGTGAATCAGTTTTGCACTAAATTGAGCATTTATGTTTTGAGGACCAATTTTATTTTTCACTAAATGCGGGTTATAGATTAAATCGTGATTCACTAAATGCGGGAAAATAATGCATTGTTTATATACAAATGTGGCCGGGACCAGAAAAAATATTCACTAAATGCGGGAATTCACTAAATGCGGGAACGTTAAATCGGGGTTTTACTGTATATGATTGTAAGTGTTCAAGGTAAAAATAAATAATTAGAAATAGCTTAATTGGATAAAGCATCTTCCGCATATTATTTTGTACGATTTATTTCAAATCTTTGATCAGTGGTTTACTTTTCAATTTTGTGCTTTTATTTTAAAAGTATCTCTCCTGCCAACGCACCATAAGAAATATTTCTGCACAATTTATTATTTGCTCGATAATCGTGTGAGGCTCGCCACCGCCTACGATGTCATGGTTTTCTTGTAGAACAGGTTCTCTCCCAGCCGCATACTCAAGAAAAGCTTTTCGCTTATGAGTAATATAGGTTCTGCAAGTGTACGTATGCAATCGGTTATGTAACAACGATCGGATTAATCGAGATTCATAACTTTCGAACGCGGACGATCTTATCTTTCGCGCAACGTAAACAGGGGCGGTTATTTTCGTTTACGTCGGTAACCTTTGAGATCACCAAGGACGCGAAAAAGTTGCTCCTGAAAAAACTTATTTACAGCGCGTGAAATGGACAAGTTACGCACTTATTCCTCGGCCTTATCGGACATTCATCGAAAGCATAGCGGCACATTTGAGGAGAAGCTCTGCAATTTATTCGTCATGTGTCATTAAAAGCGAATAAGTGCCCCTTCCGTTGACTAACCTCGTGCATTTTTCCTACTGACTCTATGCTATGCTGTTTCGATCGAAGCTCCTTCTGAGGATGAATTAATGAGCGTTGGGTAATTTCACTTGACTGGCCGAACCTGTCGGAGGAAATGTATCAAATAACGCAATACATGGAACGCATGGAATTAAATAGGTCGCATTTCTGAAAGGATGGGAAGTATATGCTATCAGGAATTCAGCAGGAATGCTTGCGATGAAAATCCAAGTCTGCATTTTATGAGGGGTAGCAGCATGCTCTTTCATATAAACAGAATTGGAAAGGGTTACGAGAGGGTCTTCTTTCGTAAATGTGAACTGAAAATGCTCTATTTTCGGCGTCGTAACGAAAATCGCAACATTTACACACAAATTTTAAACTAATGGACGGAATTTAGAAAATGAAACTTTTAAATCAAATACTTTGTATAGAGTAGTTATAAGGCACAAAGTTTCGTGTTTATCTTATATTTATTTCAAAAGATAGGTATAAATTGCCAAACTTTTTCGAGCCATAATTTTTTGGGCCGAATTTGCTTCAAATGTTTTTCGCAGAAATCGCTCATAAAAGTTTTCTTATTATTTTGTGTAATAGAGCAACATAGGTTGTATAAGAATACCAAGGTTTGTTTTGCTCTACGGAATACTGCCTAAGATAACGTGTCTCAAAGTTGATAAAAATCGATGTCTAACTGTAGAAGGCTGCGGTAGGGGGTCAAACAAATGACTATATCTCAGCAAATATTTCATTGATGGATCTTAGCAAATGATCATAGAGAATATGAGTTTATGTTCAAAGAAAATTTCATTGAAATTGGTAATGGTCGAGCAGGGCACTTCTCTAAAATTGGTCCACTTGACATGGTCCAGTAGCGAAGGAAGTAAAACAGATTCTGCCTTTTGCAGTATGGTTTTGGTTTGAAATTTCGAAAAAGGTGATTAAAACGCGAAATATTAAAACCTTTTGCAGTTATAAAATGGTTACGACAAAGGCAATGCCTGAGTCCGAGTTCGTCCATTTTCCTGTAAAAAACATTTTGAATTCAGATCCATGTAAAATCAATGGAAGGATGAAGATAGTCGATTGAATTTGAGGGAAATCTCCATAATGTCTAAATTTCCAATCCCTATACCACATCGCAGGGACCAGCTAACGGGAAAATAGAAGTGTTTCTAATGATTCATTGGAAATCATTAATTAGAATTAGCTATTAATCAGGACCTAAAGGGGGAATCCGGACCCCAGGGACTCTAAGTGAGGGTCCGGAACCTACATAATAACCCCTAGGCATGCCTCTGGTTGTACGAAATACGGCTATCAAAATCGAAGTATCGAAACAAATTATTTATAAAAATAAGTTACTTTCTATCTTATCCTTAATTTAGGTCTTCGTTATTCGTTCATAATTACCAATTACAGGAAGTTATTTCCCACAAACAAATTGCAGGAACGAATATACGAGAAAGTAGAAGTGTTATGAAGTCTGGCATTAATCAGGACCTAAGGGGAGTGAGGGGGGGTCCGGACCCCCTTAGCCACGTCACTGACTCACACACACTCATTACCCCTCCACATACTACCACAGTTTATTACCTCATCGGGAAGGAGGTTGGAGGCAATGTATAGCTCAGGTTCAACCATGCTAAGAAGGCTTCAACAATATCTCCGGCCAAAAAGAGAGAGTTGCATTCACAAACCGGCAGTTCGAAAGCCGGTGAAAGAAAGTGAATTATTATCCTTCACCTCAAAATGTTATTTTCATGCTGAGCCTTGTAGTGGAAATTTATCCGGACGGAACAGTACCACTCATTCGGATGTCCGTGAGGTGGTGGCATTTCAGGGGTCCATCATGAATAAAAGAGCTACCACGGTACACTTTACAACTGCCGCAGCTTGAATAGAAAAGATCGACTCCTGGGGCCTATAAATGACAGTGAAATTTCAGGGAACAGGATTCCAAAAAAAAAACCACACCACATTCATTTGGAAAGGTCTCAAAAATTTGCTCCGAAACAGATTTTCCTTAGCCGAGTTTATTATAAAAGATGTTACGTTCCAACTAAAATATCGGAAGAACACCACTCATCTCCTGTAATATTCCAAGGAAGAACTTTTTGTTACTCGCTGGTTTTCGACAACTCTTGGTTTGGAAGCGGATAGAGTATGGCAATAAATTATGACTTTCATGCTTTCTTAATTCTTGAATTGCAATTCTCTTTTGCCAAATACTAGTGATTCAGCGCGATATGCTGAGGAGGAATAGATATAAACAGCAGAATTCCCTTCTGTATTTCATAAATATGTTAATTTTCCCATTGTATAGCTGTAAATCTCAAATAATTCCTTTACAATTACTTCTAATAAGTTATCTTTCATAATTATTTAATCAAATTCATGTCTGTTATGGCTGAAAACCACATTCTCTGATATTATTAAAATTTGGTGTCAATTGTTCTTTGGCTAATTAACTTTAAAAACTGAAAACTCTCGATAAAGAAATCCTATTTCATTCCTCATCTTAAAAATAATTTCTCAGTTAAATGGTATAGAGAACTCCAATTTTCATATTTAGCAAATGGAATAAGAAATTATCTTGAGTAAGGAAAGAGATGGACCATCCAACGTACACGAATATACGGATGAACCATCCAACTTACCATCCAAGTTGCCTCCTCAGTTCTAGAGAGGCCTTTTAACAATACGAGTGAAGCTGCTTGCATAGCGGTAATTCATTAGTGCCACCATAATTCCCCAAAATTGTTTCCCATTTGGAATGGACGCATTCTATCTGGGCTGAAACAGAGCTTAGGAAGGTATATGTCCGTTCAGCAGATGTAATTCCAAATCTTTGGGGCTCTTACATTTAGGACTTGATAATGGATATTCGACGATATCATAAGAGGCTATTTAGAGAGGACTTACTATAGCATTCACAATGATTCATTAACCTAGATTGCACAAAAACTGAAATTTGTCTCACAAGGGAACCTTCACCGCTGCGGCAAAGGGATCTCAAGGGCTGAATCAAGAATAATTCCGGCACCAAGCACAACGCAGAAAACTCTTTGATTTGCATTTACAGTTAAATAAAAAAACAGACCAAAACCGAACATGCAGTTCTCGAATATTTTCTTCTTTACAGTTAAAATGCATTTCATAAAAATTCCATCTGCTTTTTTCCTTCTATTCAAGTTAAATATATTGTAAAGAATTGAGATCAACGTTGCCACTGGAAATAACGTTTCAATGAAAGAAACATTTTTGGGACCAGAAATGTTTCAGCGCCAAACTATGGCTCTTATTCCGGAATATCATCCACATTACATAATAAACACAGACCAAACTGGATGTAAATATCGATCGAATTTTAACTATGAAGAAGAAAATATTCGAGAACGGCATCTTCGGTTTTGGTCTGTTTGGGCATGACAACAAAATTTCCCACGGCTAGGGAATTCCCTTCCTTCTTCAAAGCGAAGGTTGTCGGTGGTCGTTAGAAATTTGGGAAGTGATTCCAAATACAATGAAATGGCGAGAATCTGCGTTGAAAACATCGCCGTCGATGAATAATTAATCTACCGGATAGATTATACGTATAATTCAGAAAATAATACGCAAGCGTAAGAACGGCAAAGAGAATGGAACGCTTAAATTGTTAAAATATTTACGAAAAGGAATAAAATTTGCAAAAGAAAAGAAAAAGAGAACCAGAAAAAGAGACCAGGAAAATCATCCACACAGGTTTAAACTTCCGAAGTTGGGCCTTAGCGCCGCGCACGCTAACCACGGCTAGCGATGTTGATTGGTTCGACGTGTTATTCATAATTTCAAATTAATGAATTTTAAGCTGATTTTTAAACTCGTTTCATTCAGAAAAGTTAGAAAGAACTGGAGCATGATGGGTTTTATATTTAGCCAAAGACCTATTCTTGATTGAGTCATTGAGATCCCTTTGCCACAGTAGTGAAGGTTCCCTTTTTAGAGTCGTTTTAAAGAGTTCTTGTAATATCCACCCAGAGGCCTGCAGAGAACCTTCAACCGACACAAACATTAAATCAACACTCTCATGGATTCCTAACAAACCTTTAAATATAGCCGTCGAAACTCCATGTTATTCGGTTCACTTATTTCCAGGTCCCCAATGATTGCAAAAACGGTTCCCAATAGATTTCTTATGGAAAAAGTTTTAATGTTAACTGGTATTGAATCATAGATCAATTTTAAAGCGCTCAACTTCAAGAACAAGAGATAAGTACTAGTTCTGTTCACGTGTCTGGTTCTAGCGTTCTACTTTTTTCGAGAACTGCTCCAATGAAAATCTTCATTTCCGCTGCAGTACGTTTCTTATGGGAGATTTGGCACAGTAAATATCATTTAATATCATTTGGTCCACTGAAAAACTTCTCAAGCGTGTTTTTATGAATATCTAAAAACAGTGGCAATAGACATTGTCTTAAACATGATGAATGCTACGCGAATCACGTATAATGGACTTCGACAGAAGGAAGGTCTTAATTATGTGTGGTTAGAGAGTGCTAAACTAGAAGAATAGCAATAGGAAATTGAATTTAGAAATTAAAGAAAGAATGGGAATGCTTAAGATGACATTCAGCAGAATGTAAATATTGTTGAAAATAAAGATGGACGTAGGAATAAGCAAAGAACTTTAGAATTTGGGAATGCACTGAAGCTGTTATAACTATTACCGTTGCTTTGATGGCTAAGCCCGCTGTTTTAATCCGATAGATAAAAACAATTGAGGTCTTTCTTAATCTCAAAGATGGGCCTTATTAAGATTTAATGGAGAGCATTCGTTTTTTCGAGAATCGTTGTAACTGTAAATCTGACATACTAATTTCATAGGCATCTTATATTGTTGCTTAATTTTATATCACTATTTTATTTCATATATTAATAGTTTTATTTTTTTTAATTCTTAACGACGAACACGTGACGCTCTCGGCTATCCGGGATACCATTTCTTTAAGGGTAATCAACCGGGAAAAAGATACGACTTAATTTCAACAGATGGCAGCACAACCAGGGTCAAATTTACTTTAAAACTTAATTGTGAACGGTTCATCCAATTTTCAATCTGCAAAATGTTTTATATATTAGAAAGCCATATAATATTCTCTATGCAAAGAAAAAAATGTACTTTACATTCTTGCCAATTTTCTGGGCTACAATTTTATTATAAATAATTTATAAAAATTTCGAGGTAGTCAAGTTGAAGAGCTATTTCTTTTAAACACGCAGCTAATTATGGGTTTCAAGATGAATGTCTGGTTTGATCAGGAGAATGTTTTAATAGATCAAATCTTATTTTGCAACGTCGCCCCGACTGTGGCATCAAAACAGAAACCGACGGCGGATATGATACCCTTAGAGAACGGTAACGGCTTGAGAAAACTCACACTATAAGTCTTGAGGAATGTGTGTGTCGATCCTACAGCATCTCAAGGGTTTAGATTACCCCAAATGACTTTTCTAATTCCGCCCTCTTCCTTGATTTCACTTGCAAAGATTTTGAAAGAAATGAACCAGAAATTTAGTTGGACGGAAGAACTGGTACAACAAGTACATTTTTTCCTTTCCATAGCAAAAATTGTATGGTTTTCTAATGCATAGAACATTTTGCAGATTGTAAATTAGATGAACCGTTCACGATTGAGTTTTAAAGTAAATTTGAACCTAGTGGCACTACTACTTTAGATAAGTGGGTGGTCCCACTATTTTAATTTAAGCTTAGATTTCGGAAATTAAGAGGTCTTATCATAATTTAAGCAAACTCTTCAGAAAACAAAGGGTTGCAATCATAATTGAACTCAACATATAACCGATTCTATTATAATTCAAGCTAACTTATCATTAAATTAAGTGACTCTTTCATAAATCAAGCTACCGTATCATAAAACTAAACCGTCCGACCATAATTCAAGATTACATGTCATAAAAGTAAGCAATTCTATCATAATATAAGCATATTTTTCAGGAAAGTAGTCGGTCCTATCATAATACAAACAAGATTATATAAAACTTAGCGTTCCTATCATAAATTATGCTTACTTTGCATAAGAGTAAGCGGTCTTCCCATAATTTTAGCTAACTCTTCATAAAAATAAGTGCTCCTATAGTATTCCCTTCCTTTTTATCAGAAAAATAAGCGGTTCCATTAATATCTAATTTCCCTCACCATGAAACAAAGCAAACCCATCATAAACTTAGCGATTTCATCATAAAGCTAAGCGATCGCATCGAAAATCAACCTGTATCTTCACAAAGCTGACTATCATAAACCATTCTGAACAGAGCGTGGTCATTATCAATTACGCGAACTCATCAAAAACTAAGAATTTTTAAATCAACAGCTTCTAAAAAACTTTCTAGACCTTTCTAAAGCAACATTGTGAAGAGGCATTTACATTTGTAAGTCAAAATCAATATTGTCATACGCTTTTTATTCACATATGTAGGTATATCTGCGAGAGATAGAAAACTATTTCGAGGTGGAAAATAAAGGCATTCATTATTTTCCATTTATTATTGTCCTAGTCTCTCATATAGTCTGAAATTAGCATAGTTTTTCATAACTTTGATTACAATAACACGTTCTACTTCTTAGGTTCAATGCATTTTCAGGTATCTTGAATGTATTTTATCTACACCGACAAATATTCTCATTACCAGAACATATAGGCTATTTGACAGTCATTTTGATCTTACATATATAATACTCTGGGCGGATGCGAATATATTAACTCAAAATAATAACAGGTTGTAGTATTTGAATGCAGTGGGACTGAAGAAAGCCTAACTGAATAGCTCTTAGTGATTCGTCCATAATACCAAAGAATTCGAAATCAACGGATTTACATCTGTCCGACATTCCCTCAGAGAAGCAGACCGCCCCCCAATAACTCAACTCTCCTACTGATAGAAAACTTCTTGGGAGGACTGTATATAATATAGAGAGAGTCAGATTATAATTCAATAGATTCCTTTAAATATTTAGTATGTGTAGTACTATAGTAATTGCATATTTTGAGTAACAATTCTTCGTAAATGAAATGTCTCGAAAGAATTACAATTAATTATTAAGGAAAACCTTCCTGTCAAACAATAACTTGTTATGTAACATAACTTTTTCATACTATTTCCAGGCTTCCATTTGAATTACTAGAAGTTCTAAACAAGGTCCTAATTCATGCTAAGTTTTTTTAATGCATTAGAAGAATGAACGAGATCCGTTAATTGCGAATCATATAAATGAATATAGGTCTCCCGGATAGCCAAGTGGGCAACGCGTTCGACTTAAGTGAAAGCGGTCCCGGGTTCGATTCCCGGTGGGGGCACATGTGCTGAATGACCAAAGTAGTCGAAGCACTTTTAACAATACCATACCATAAATGAATATACTTAAACGAAACAGTAATTGATAATTATAAACCGTTAAATCCGAAAACAAATTGCATTCCTAACACAGTAACCGATTTTCGCTTCTTTTAACATCACTTTACTGGAGTTTCTTATCTACCTAGTTAGTCTCCAATGCATAAACCTATTAATGTTCTTACTCCTGGACTTGATGTTTCGACGTCCCATCTACGTGTCCTTTGATCAGCCGATGATGGAGGGAAGGGAGGGTTTGGAGGGAATACCTAAAGCCCTAAGAAGTGGACCCCCCCAGTCCCTTGTGACGTGCATTGAGGTTCATCCCTATTCATGCATAGGGAGCCCTCTGCCACAGGTCCTGGAGCAAGTTCCGACCTATAGACTGACAGAGCAACCAGCTGAGAAGTGAGAACTCAGTTACCTCACCGCTGGAGAAGAAGGTGAAAGAAAGGCCCCTGTAAGAGATACCTGCTTTTATAGGCCTCAAACGAGGCTAGGGACGAGAGATGCATGACTTCAATCGCCCCCTACAGAGCAGGTGGTTAATGCATATAGATGCACTTCTATCTAAACTACAGGAACATAATACTCTCTCCAATGCATTAAAATTTTGATTGGCAGAAAAGAACAGCAACTTGTTTAAAGAAATTCAGGCTTTACTGACTGTAAATTCATTACCATTAGAGTTTTCGTTACTTGTCTCGAAAGACAAAGCAAGATGAGGCGGAATTGCAAAGTTTAAAAAGCTATTGGACTAATAGATGTATGTTAGAATGAAATTCAGCTTAAAAAAGAACTATTTCTGCTAGAAAGACTGCCTCGTTTCTATAATAGATTAGTTTCATTTAAAAATTAAGACTCACACACGTGATTCTGGAGGTAAAAGGAAACTATCAGAGTACTCACAAAGGAATGTCTCCCTCAGGATTTTAAGCCTCTGTGCTCAGCTGTAAAAAAGGAATACAATAATTAGTATAGAAGTTTACTCTTATAGAATACATAAATATTGCATTGCATCCTGTTTCTGAATTCTAAGATAAAATATAAATTTATTCAACTAATAAGAACACAAAATTATCCCCATTTTCATGTAAATGAAATTTGTTACTAGCATAATTTATGAGGTCTGCAGTTAATGTATTTAGAAATTTAGAAAAAAAGACGATAGTAACATAGTAACGTAATGCCATCATAATAATCAGGAGACAGTTAACAGTTCCCATCTCGTGAGCTAAACTGCAAGACAAAATCCTGCCATTGGGACTAAATTCATAGAATATTTCATAATTAGATATTACAGATGTGTCATCTCTCTCTTGCATAGGATAAATCAATAACAATAATGCAGATTTGTATATTGAGGTAAGCTATTAAGCAGCTTATCTAGAAATAATGTTATGGTACAGGTGCTTACCATTGATGGAACAATTACTATATATTTAATTTTGAAGATGACTGAAGTTGTGGAATTTATCTTTTTGATTTTCATAAAATTAAAAGTCTTTTCGGGTTGAAAGTAAGTTGGAAAATCTTGTTCGTCAGCTGGCAAAACTGAAAAACCTTGACCAGTGTTTAAGTTACGAGGGGCTTCAAATCATTGAAAGTGCGATTGTTTAAAGAAAAAAAGTCTAAAATGACATCAAACCAAAGTTTAATGAATCTCTTCTATTGTACACGGAGAGGTAAGAACCCATAAGGAAAATGAAATTCGTATATAGTTAAACACGGAAAAGTCAACCTTCAATTCCAAAACGGAGGCTTATAATTGGAGATTATTCGCAGACCCATAACAAGTTTAAAGAGAATTATTTGCACAGATCCAGCTGTCTTATTTCAATAAAAACGCCATAAATATGGCGATTGTGACAGATTCTTAAGAATGAAGGAAAGCAAGAAAAAATCGCATTAGTTTACAGTATTTCATCATTAAGTCGGAATATAAGAATAATAGTGAAATTAAAAGGCAGTAGCAACTATTGGAGGCAGTTGATAATGAATTTCAGGAAAATCAGAGAATTATTTAATAGGAAAATAAGCAGGGCAGTAAAGTTGCCCGGACAACGAGTTTATTCCGTAAAACAATTGTAACTACGCACCTCAAGGAAACTCTAAAGATAAGCTTAAGGCAAGTGCATATATTCGTGGTTCTATTTAAATGTCAATATTGAAAAATAAATAGGTTACACAATTTGAAATCATTAAAATCCGTCCTCAAATATGTTTACCATAAGTTGCAAAATACTAATAAACATTATAACAAATTTATCTGGTATTCAACTTCATAAAAATAGAGAGTTAGCAAGTGAACTCAAACGCTCATCATATCAACTTGAGGGTACCGAAATATCTCTACATTTATTTATAGTAAATTGCCATATAAGATCGAAAATAACTGCAGTGACATATCCTAGATAATCTTGCTCATCGGAAAAAAGTAAAGGCTGTGTAAAAGTTATGTTCTTTTGTTAAAATACGTAATTTGATACGTTACGTATGCTGGAAAAATCACAGAACCGAAAGCTAATTAAAACCTTAACAAATTCGAACTCCGCGCGTAATTAATTAAGTTTAAAACGAGCCCATGCCAAGATTTTCGATTTAAACTAACTATAGTGGAGTTTTCGGAAATGTCAAATAATCCATAACACCCCATTTTGAAATCAATGTCAAGGAAAAAATATTTCTTCGTCGCAGGTTATGTTCCCACTTTCAATAAAGAGCTATGACTCCGTTAAGAATACAAAACATTATCCCCCACTCCATGGAAAGTCTTCCTTTTACTCTGAGCAATTCCTATAATAATTGCGGTAAATTTGAAGGACAGTAAAGTAACGTTCTTCAATTATTTTAGTATTAATTTCAAGCAAATACAAAAGCAATCAGAAACTGCGCATTTTAAGAAGGGTGACTTTTTCCTTTAAAATTCTAAAGGCAGGACTGTCGTTAGCTATCAAAACTATGAATTACTCGTCAGAATTGCCTACAAGCAGACCCTTATCACCTTCAAATATAATGTTAATGAGATACAGAAATCGTCTTTTAAGTTATGAAGGCTATATATGTACTATTTCCAAACTTTCACTAAGGAAATATTATTTTGAAGGGAAATCTAATATTCCTGTAATCCCAACATGTATGGAAAATGTATGGTGCATACAATAGGTAACACGCAACCGGGTCAAGGGAAAAAGCTTTAAAACCAACTCAGTAGATTAAGATTAGACCACGCGAAAGTCATTGATTTCGGAAGAATATACAAAACCTACAATTGGTAGAGAATCATTGTTGGGATATTTTGTTTGCCTGAAGGACCATACGAAAAATTTCGCCTCTATTTGCGTCACCAGATGATTTGAATTCTAAGATCCAAAACAGCAATCGTTAACAGCAAAATGGTTTATAAGATATTTAAAAGAAATTTTCAAGTTTCATCTTGAAGGAAACGAAAAAATCCCGAAAGAAAAATAAATTCCAGTGACTAATTGCTTTATGGAAAGAGTCCACCTTGTACTTCGGAAGAAAGGAAAAGAATTGAAGGTCGTTTGAGGGTATATCGGTCTAACTGTACTATTTGGAATAGATAAAGTCGCCTGTTTAGAGAATAACATGGCAGTGAAAGGAACGAAAATTGAAAGCAAAACATCAATAAGCCTTGAAAAGCGCTCGTCGTACATAAGTAAACACATTTTCACGTTCCCTTAAAGAATGACTTAAATTAAGAGTAAGGGGTACTATGTCTTTAAAACGGACAAAGTAACAGACGAAAGTTCATACAAAACTACGCAATATAGCACAAACAGCATTAATTAGTCACAATGTATGTAATACGATAAAAAATGATAGATAGAAAGTTGACTTAATCAGCGGTCTAGCTTTCTATAGACTTATAGCGGTTTTTAAAAGGATATTTACAGAGCAATTTTTAAATGTATCTTAACCAAATAGTTAAAATATGAAGCTGCATTATGATGCAGATGTTTCGTAGAGAAAATTTAATTAAAACGGAATGAAAAAGACCTTTAAATGCACCAGATTTTAACGTGTGTGCAAGGAGATAATATTGGCAATGAAATTTTAATATAAATCCTCATTAACTTACGTTGAAACTTACGGAGAGCCGCAGTCCTCCGTCGACTTCGATAACTTCCAAAGGACTTTGAAAACAGAAGAATCACTCATTCGCAAAAGGAATATCGATCACGGAGTGCATTCCCTATCTAAATACCTGGAAATATAGAAATACACAATTTAGAAACAAAGAATTGACTTCAATTTAACAAGTCTTTTTCTCTTAAGACATCGTCGCACATGAACTACCACTGGTAATGTTAAAAGAAGGACTTTCATTACTTTCAAGTCAGCATTTCCTAAACCATTTAGTCTCATGATATTTGGCTATAGCCACTAGAATAGATCGAAAAAATAAGAAACAAGATTCCGACGAAAGAGTATTCATTTACGAAAGCACTTATCTAATTTATTAAGTCCGTACCGTCAATTCATTTCCTACAGAACACAGGAAGCCTTCTCAGAAAACTGAATGTTAATATGTAGAATCAGTTTCGGAAAATAATTGCAAATTCAATTTAAAACGAAAAGACTACGAAATACATATTACCCATGATTTATGGGATACATTAAAAAACATCGTTGTCATAGTGACAAAAAATATAACGGGACGATTAACCTTAAAGTATAAAAATTATTAACACGCAATATCTATTATTTCTATACAAGTACTTAGATCCAAGTCACTTGTTATAAATTCAAGGTTGAGTTCGAACTATTACGAGCCAAATTCAAATAAGAGTTTCCGGTAAAGAATTTACGGTTTCTTATCTCCCGATGGTTACGCGGAACACCAAAAATATTTATATTAAAATAATTATTTCCAGGGATTGGGGCATAACTAATTTAAAAACATAAGATATATTCCAACTAGAAATGTATAACATAAGTCAGGCATGGGCCATGAGAATCCTTCCCATAAAAATTCCAATTTGGATAACCATTACGTCAACGGTTGAACAAATGAATGTGCCTAAGCCACTCGAGATATGAAAAAGAGAGAAATACTGTGGAATAAAAACCGGTGACGAAGTTAAAGATCGAATCAATCGGCAATTGAAATATGAAAAGTTCCTAAAGATAATCAATACGAACTTAAGAGAGAAACGTTTCTTATCAACTCCAATGAGTAGTAGATATATCTTACAATATTCGTGAACTAAACCTACCAATTGTACACAATTCAAAGAGAGTTGAAATCTATGGCATTAAAGCTTGTAATATCTATCATTAACTATTATTAAAACATAACTAAGTAGTATTACACTTCATGGGCTATGAATCAACGGACAATTGCCGATTTCGTTTAATTTAAATCCAGGAATCCCGGTATGTTATGCAAAATTTAATGAATACCAAGCGAAAGAAGTAATACTTCGGGAAATAGAAAAATCTAGCGCAATGCACTTATTTAGCTTTCTAAAAATTCTCAAGTAGCAATTTCGAACATAAGACCGGGAAACTTACTTAACCCGTACGAATTAGACCCAAATCGAAGGAGGTTCGCGAAATAAGTGCGCGCATAATTTAACTCAAACACATTACAAAAGAATAGAAGTTCGCCACTGATTTAAGCGTTGACCAAACTTAGCGTCGCTCTCATGAACACGCGATCGTCATGAACTTTCACTACGCAACGATGACACTTAAGAAATCAGAATTTCTGCTTGCATTATCGATTACTTCTTTACCGAGGCATCCAAAGTTTCAATTACGATCAAAGTATTCTATGCAACTTACCATATGTGCGAAGTGCTCTCCGACGACCACGGGCATCTTGACTCCTTGGAAAATCTTCCTCTTACCATTTAATAAATAGTTGCTTAATATATAAGTATTATTTCAAAAACAGAAACTTAATACTTTACCATTTCGCTTCTTCTACCAAACTTACGAACTGCTCACAAGTCTTCAAATTCAAATTCTAACGGTTTCTCTCTTCTTCTCAAGGTTGATAGCACGACTTAACTCGGAGAATTCTGCGCAGAGATTGGAAATTGATAACCGAAATTGTTTAAGCTGACGATTCCTGCGATTTGATTGGTCGAAATTGAGTTCTACGTCAGTTGCCCCGCCCATCGCCCATTTTAAAATCTACGATATTAATTGCGGAAAATTAAATTTACATTTAATTCAATGAGCCATCGTTTAAATTCAATTTATAATTAATCGAAACGTTAATCTTTCTTCAAATTCCCTTATACAGTTCGTATTTATTTAGGATCGGATAATGGCGATAGCGGAAAATTCCATTANTTAATTTTTCTTCAAATTCAAAAAACACTAATATGGTTCGTGTATATTTACGATCGGACCATAGTGATAGCGGAAAATTCCATTAATGAATAATATTAAATATTTGTTTACGATGACTGTATGAGTACATATATTTATTATTTTTATTTATGCATAACATGTTATCGAATGAATTAAGTTGTTACTTCAATTTATTACATTAAATATATACGCGGCAGCAAAAAAACAAAAGACTGGGATTAGCGCATGGACTAAATAAACTTATATTCATGGGCAAAATTGATGATTTTTTTAGAAATATTCCCTATGATTAAAACACTTCCCTCTTCAGATAAGATCCGGATATTTAAAGTAATGTATAGGTTACAATTCACTTCACGAATTGATAATTCTATGTTACGAATTCCCTATTGCCTTAGTACGCAAGCTAAGACGTTTACTTGCAAATAAACACAAAAATATGTCTTTAAATGATGGAATGTGTTATTCACAACTTATACTCATTATATATGTCGGGACATTAACTAGGAAACATGAACGTGATCATTCAAATCTCTCGAGAAAATAAGTACTTTTTCTATCGTGCTAAGAAATATATCTACTTAATTCATACAAACAGGATAGTTCAAGTATTTATGTGGGCGCCATATATATTACAATGATAACTCCCTTGAACCAAGACAACTATTTTATTATATGATACTAAATATACGAACGATAAATTATCGTGTTAACGAAGGAGATACAGTACTTTATTCACACAAACGTGATAATTCTAATATTTAAGCAGACACTAGTTTTTGGGGCAATATTAACTTTCCCTAATTGCTATCACATTTAGTGATGAGAATTCTTAAAGGTTTCTATCGAAGTTTTTGTAATTCAAAAGGAAAACCACACATACACTCCCAAAACTTTGCCACTTTACCCTGTTAGGCTATTAATGAGAATAAAATGCATAATTTATCTCAAGTAAGATTGAAGAAGGGCTTTAAATCACACGCAACGAATCACTTTTTTCTCTAAAACACATTTGTACTACACTTTACATAAATCAGAAGATGTCTCGATTTTATGTCGCAAACAAACTTCCTCTTCGAATATTTCACTCTAAACGCTTCCGTCATATGTCTTCAACACTCAAATTACACTCACAAGAAAACGTAGCACGTTTCTTCAGAAGTAGCCGCCATTTGGAGAACCGGAACAGGAAATTTCGGTCACCTGACATTTCATAATTCCTTTGAAATGCCTAATACGTTCTTCAGGCTTTTCAATAGTCGAAATTCCACAAATACGCGGGAAAAGGACACGTAATCGCCTCGTGGTTGCCTTGGGTACGTGTTCCTGACGGCCATCTCAAGTTGAGTTAATTTCACGTGCTAATAATTGGCCGTAGACGTGAAGTGAATTTGTTTAAAGTGACCATAATTGTGTCTCCTTCTGGTTTTAATTTTTATTGTGTTTGTGCAACAGATACGACATTATTAGGAAGAAGGATAGCTTGCCGACTGTGGTTGCTCAAATCTGCCTCTAGGTAGCTCAATCTGCCTCGAATTCCTTGAATAAGTGTGAAATTGGTGTAATTTATAGTTCGTTATAGAATCATATTCAAGGATACGAAACCCTACGGTTGAACGAATTGAATTCACGCTGCAGATGAAGGAAATTCATCGTGCAGGATTCATTTACTGACATTTATGAAAGAACAATGTAAGTACCGTATGTGTGGTCGAATGAAAAAAATCCGTATTTGTAGAAGAAGTTAATTAGATTACATTCACGTAAATTATTACTGTAGGTCCTGGTACCATATTGTGATTAATTGAATTATTTTCATATGTCTTCTGGTACGGGATAGAGAAAATTGTGTCTATTAGATACTTTTGTCTGTTTTATTCATGGCTGTGATCATACGAAAGCTACGGAGGTATGAATTATGCTGAATGTATTAAGGTTTCTCCTTATTCAATGTTACAAAAAATATTACTTGTAGAGTCATTGTGCTTCGCGTACGTTGAATTGTACCTCTTACCGCATTCTGTCTCTGTGAGCAAACCAAGGGCAAACTACCTCACACCTCATCTTGCATAGTAAGCCTCACTAGTTATGGAGTTCTACAAAAATTGTTACTCATAGAGTCATTGTGCTTCACGTACGTGGAATTGTACCTCTTACAGCATTCTGTCTCAGTGAGTAAACCAAGGGCAAACTACCTCACTCCTTATCTTGTCTAGCAAGCATATAATAAAATAGTTGTCTTGGTTCAAGGGAGTTATCATTGTAATATATATGGCGCCCACATAAATACTTGAACTATCCTGTTTGTATGAATTAAGTAGATATATTTCTTAGCACGATAGAAAAAGTACTTATTTTCTCGAGAGATTTGAATGATCACGTTCATGTTTCCTAGTTAATGTCCCGACATACATAATGAGTATAAGTTGTGAATAACACATTCCATCATTTAAAGACATATTTTTGTGTTTATTTGCAAGTAAACGTCTTAGCTTGCGTACTAAGGCAATAGGGAATTCGTAACATAGAATTATCAATTCGTGAAGTGAATTGTAACCTATACATTACTTTAAATATCCGGATCTTATCTGAAGAGGGAAGTGTTTTAATCATAGGGAATATTTCTAAAAAAATCATCAATTTTGCCCATGAATATAAGTTTATTTAGTCCATGCGCTAATCCCAGTCTTTTGTTTTTTTGCTGCCGCGTATATATTTAATGTAATAAATTGAAGTAACAACTTAATTCATTCGATAACATGTTATGCATAAATAAAAATAATAAATATATGTACTCATACAGTCATCGTAAACAAATATTTAATATTATTCATTAATGGAATTTTCCGCTATCACTATGGTCCGATCGTAAATATACACGAACCATATTAGTGTTTTTTGAATTTGAAGAAAAATTAAGCTTGCGAATAATTTTAATTTGAATTTAAACTATGGCTCATTGAATTAAATGTAAATTTAATTTTCCGCAATTAATATCGTAGATTTTAAAATGGGCGATGGGCGGGGCAACTGACGTAGAACTCAATTTCGACCAATCAAATCGCAGGAATCGTCAGCTTAAACAATTTCGGTTATCAATTTCCAATCTCTGCGCAGAATTCTCCGAGTTAAGTCGTGCTATCAACCTTTGTGAGAGAAACCGTTAGAATTTGAATTTGAAGACTTGTGAGCAGTTCGTAAGTTTGGTAGAAGAAGCGAAATGGTAAAGTATTAAGTTTCTGTTTTTGAAATAATACTTATATATTAAGCAACTATTTATTAAATGGTAAGAGGAAGATTTTCCAAGGAGTCAAGATGCCCGTGGTCGTCGGAGAGCACTTCGCACATATGGTAAGTTGCATAGAATACTTTGATCGTAATTGAAACTTTGGATGCCTCGGTAAAGAAGTAATCGATAATGCAAGCAGAAATTCTGATTTCTTAAGTGTCATCGTTGCGTAGTGAAAGTTCATGACGATCGCGTGTTCATGAGAGCGACGCTAAGTTTGGTCAACGCTTAAATCAGTGGCGAACTTCTATTCTTTTGTAATGTGTTTGAGTTAAATTATGCGCGCACTTATTTCGCGAACCTCCTTCGATTTGGGTCTAATTCGTACGGGTTAAGTAAGTTTCCCGGTCTTATGTTCGAAATTGCTACTTGAGAATTTTTAGAAAGCTAAATAAGTGCATTGCGCTAGATTTTTCTATTTCCCGAAGTATTACTTCTTTCGCTTGGTATTCATTAAATTTTGCATAACATACCGGGATTCCTGGATTTAAATTAAACGAAATCGGCAATTGTCCGTTGATTCATAGCCCATGAAGTGTAATACTACTTAGTTATGTTTTAATAATAGTTAATGATAGATATTACAAGCTTTAATGCCATAGATTTCAACTCTCTTTGAATTGTGTACAATTGGTAGGTTTAGTTCACGAATATTGTAAGATATATCTACTACTCATTGGAGTTGATAAGAAACGTTTCTCTCTTAAGTTCGTATTGATTATCTTTAGGAACTTTTCATATTTCAATTGCCGATTGATTCGATCTTTAACTTCGTCACCGGTTTTTATTCCACAGTATTTCTCTCTTTTTCATATCTCGAGTGGCTTAGGCACATTCATTTGTTCAACCGTTGACGTAATGGTTATCCAAATTGGAATTTTTATGGGAAGGATTCTCATGGCCCATGCCTGACTTATGTTATACATTTCTAGTTGGAATATATCTTATGTTTTTAAATTAGTTATGCCCCAATCCCTGGAAATAATTATTTTAATATAAATATTTTTGGTGTTCCGCGTAACCATCGGGAGATAAGAAACCGTAAATTCTTTACCGGAAACTCTTATTTGAATTTGGCTCGTAATAGTTCGAACTCAACCTTGAATTTATAACAAGTGACTTGGATCTAAGTACTTGTATAGATAATTTATCTCAAGTAAGATTGAAGAAGGGCTTTAAATCACACGCAACGAATCACTTTTTTCTCTAAAACACATTTGTACTACACTTTACATAAATCAGAAGATGTCTCGATTTTATGTCGCAAACAAACTTCCTCTTCGAATATTTCACTCTAAACGCTTCCGTCATATGTCTTCAACACTCAAATTACACTCACAAGAAAACGTAGCACGTTT
>KZ308748.1:782717-815483 GCA_000376725.2 Ladona fulva
CAGGGGCCTTTCTTTCACCTTCTTCTCCAGCGGTGAGGTAACTGAGTTCTCACTTCTCAGCTGGTTGCTCTGTCAGTCTATAGGTCGGAACTTGCTCCAGGACCTGTGGCAGAGGGCTCCCTATGCATGAATAGGGATGAACCTCAATGCACGTCACAAGGGACTGGGGGGGTCCACTTCTTAGGGCTTTAGGTATTCCCTCCAAACCCTCCCTTCCCTCCATCATCGGCTGATCAAAGGACACGTAGATGGGACGTCGAAACATCAAGTCCAGGAGTAAGAACATTAATAGGTTTATGCATTGGAGACTAACTAGGTAGATAAGAAACTCCAGTAAAGTGATGTTAAAAGAAGCGAAAATCGGTTACTGTGTTAGGAATGCAATTTGTTTTCGGATTTAACGGTTTATAATTATCAATTACTGTTTCGTTTAAGTATATTCATTTATGGTATGGTATTGTTAAAAGTGCTTCGACTACTTTGGTCATTCAGCACATGTGCCCCCACCGGGAATCGAACCCGGGACCGCTTTCACTTAAGTCGAACGCGTTGCCCACTTGGCTATCCGGGAGACCTATATTCATTTATATGATTCGCAATTAACGGATCTCGTTCATTCTTCTAATGCATTAAAAAAACTTAGCATGAATTAGGACCTTGTTTAGAACTTCTAGTAATTCAAATGGAAGCCTGGAAATAGTATGAAAAAGTTATGTTACATAACAAGTTATTGTTTGACAGGAAGGTTTTCCTTAATAATTAATTGTAATTCTTTCGAGACATTTCATTTACGAAGAATTGTTACTCAAAATATGCAATTACTATAGTACTACACATACTAAATATTTAAAGGAATCTATTGAATTATAATCTGACTCTCTCTATATTATATACAGTCCTCCCAAGAAGTTTTCTATCAGTAGGAGAGTTGAGTTATTGGGGGGCGGTCTGCTTCTCTGAGGGAATGTCGGACAGATGTAAATCCGTTGATTTCGAATTCTTTGGTATTATGGACGAATCACTAAGAGCTATTCAGTTAGGCTTTCTTCAGTCCCACTGCATTCAAATACTACAACCTGTTATTATTTTGAGTTAATATATTCGCATCCGCCCAGAGTATTATATATGTAAGATCAAAATGACTGTCAAATAGCCTATATGTTCTGGTAATGAGAATATTTGTCGGTGTAGATAAAATACATTCAAGATACCTGAAAATGCATTGAACCTAAGAAGTAGAACGTGTTATTGTAATCAAAGTTATGAAAAACTATGCTAATTTCAGACTATATGAGAGACTAGGACAATAATAAATGGAAAATAATGAATGCCTTTATTTTCCACCTCGAAATAGTTTTCTATCTCTCGCAGATATACCTACATATGTGAATAAAAAGCGTATGACAATATTGATTTTGACTTACAAATGTAAATGCCTCTTCACAATGTTGCTTTAGAAAGGTCTAGAAAGTTTTTTAGAAGCTGTTGATTTAAAAATTCTTAGTTTTTGATGAGTTCGCGTAATTGATAATGACCACGCTCTGTTCAGAATGGTTTATGATAGTCAGCTTTGTGAAGATACAGGTTGATTTTCGATGCGATCGCTTAGCTTTATGATGAAATCGCTAAGTTTATGATGGGTTTGCTTTGTTTCATGGTGAGGGAAATTAGATATTAATGGAACCGCTTATTTTTCTGATAAAAAGGAAGGGAATACTATAGGAGCACTTATTTTTATGAAGAGTTAGCTAAAATTATGGGAAGACCGCTTACTCTTATGCAAAGTAAGCATAATTTATGATAGGAACGCTAAGTTTTATATAATCTTGTTTGTATTATGATAGGACCGACTACTTTCCTGAAAAATATGCTTATATTATGATAGAATTGCTTACTTTTATGACATGTAATCTTGAATTATGGTCGGACGGTTTAGTTTTATGATACGGTAGCTTGATTTATGAAAGAGTCACTTAATTTAATGATAAGTTAGCTTGAATTATAATAGAATCGGTTATATGTTGAGTTCAATTATGATTGCAACCCTTTGTTTTCTGAAGAGTTTGCTTAAATTATGATAAGACCTCTTAATTTCCGAAATCTAAGCTTAAATTAAAATAGTGGGACCACCCACTTATCTAAAGTAGTAGTGCCACTAGGTTCAAATTTACTTTAAAACTCAATCGTGAACGGTTCATCTAATTTACAATCTGCAAAATGTTCTATGCATTAGAAAACCATACAATTTTTGCTATGGAAAGGAAAAAATGTACTTGTTGTACCAGTTCTTCCGTCCAACTAAATTTCTGGTTCATTTCTTTCAAAATCTTTGCAAGTGAAATCAAGGAAGAGGGCGGAATTAGAAAAGTCATTTGGGGTAATCTAAACCCTTGAGATGCTGTAGGATCGACACACACATTCCTCAAGACTTATAGTGTGAGTTTTCTCAAGCCGTTACCGTTCTCTAAGGGTATCATATCCGCCGTCGGTTTCTGTTTTGATGCCACAGTCGGGGCGACGTTGCAAAATAAGATTTGATCTATTAAAACATTCTCCTGATCAAACCAGACATTCATCTTGAAACCCATAATTAGCTGCGTGTTTAAAAGAAATAGCTCTTCAACTTGACTACCTCGAAATTTTTATAAATTATTTATAATAAAATTGTAGCCCAGAAAACTGGCAAGAATGTAAAGTACATTTTTTCTTTGCATAGAGAATATTATATGGCTTTCTAATGTATAAAACATTTTGCAGATTGAAAATTGGATGAACCGTTCACAATTAAGTTTTAAAGTAAATTTGACCCTGGTTGTGCTGCCATCTGTTGAAATTAAGTCGTATCTTTTTCCCGGATGATTACCCTTAAAGAAATGGTATCCCGGATAGCCGAGAGCGTCACGTGTTCGTCGTTAAGAATTAAAAAAAATAAAACTATTAATATATGAAATAAAATAGTGATATAAAATTAAGCAACAATATAAGATGCCTATGAAATTAGTATGTCAGATTTACAGTTACAACGATTCTCGAAAAAACGAATGCTCTCCATTAAATCTTAATAAGGCCCATCTTTGAGATTAAGAAAGACCTCAATTGTTTTTATCTATCGGATTAAAACAGCGGGCTTAGCCATCAAAGCAACGGTAATAGTTATAACAGCTTCAGTGCATTCCCAAATTCTAAAGTTCTTTGCTTATTCCTACGTCCATCTTTATTTTCAACAATATTTACATTCTGCTGAATGTCATCTTAAGCATTCCCATTCTTTCTTTAATTTCTACATTCAATTTCCTATTGCTATTCTTCTAGTTTAGCACTCTCTAACCACACATAATTAAGACCTTCCTTCTGTCGAAGTCCATTATACGTGATTCGCGTAGCATTCATCATGTTTAAGACAATGTCTATTGCCACTGTTTTTAGATATTCATAAAAACACGCTTGAGAAGTTTTTCAGTGGACCAAATGATATTAAATGATATTTACTGTGCCAAATCTCCCATAAGAAACGTACTGCAGCGGAAATGAAGATTTTCATTGGAGCAGTTCTCGAAAAAAGTAGAACGCTAGAACCAGACACGTGAACAGAACTAGTACTTATCTCTTGTTCTTGAAGTTGAGCGCTTTAAAATTGATCTATGATTCAATACCAGTTAACATTAAAACTTTTTCCATAAGAAATCTATTGGGAACCGTTTTTGCAATCATTGGGGACCTGGAAATAAGTGAACCGAATAACATGGAGTTTCGACGGCTATATTTAAAGGTTTGTTAGGAATCCATGAGAGTGTTGATTTAATGTTTGTGTCGGTTGAAGGTTCTCTGCAGGCCTCTGGGTGGATATTACAAGAACTCTTTAAAACGACTCTAAAAAGGGAACCTTCACTACTGTGGCAAAGGGATCTCAATGACTCAATCAAGAATAGGTCTTTGGCTAAATATAAAACCCATCATGCTCCAGTTCTTTCTAACTTTTCTGAATGAAACGAGTTTAAAAATCAGCTTAAAATTCATTAATTTGAAATTATGAATAACACGTCGAACCAATCAACATCGCTAGCCGTGGTTAGCGTGCGCGGCGCTAAGGCCCAACTTCGGAAGTTTAAACCTGGGTGGATGATTTTCCTGGTCTCTTTTTCTGGTTCTCTTTTTCTTTTCTTTTGCAAATTTTATTCCTTTTCGTAAATATTTTAACAATTTAAGCGTTCCATTCTCTTTGCCGTTCTTACGCTTGCGTATTATTTTCTGAATTATACGTATAATCTATCCGGTAGATTAATTATTCATCGACGGCGATGTTTTCAACGCAGATTCTCGCCATTTCATTGTATTTGGAATCACTTCCCAAATTTCTAACGACCACCGACAACCTTCGCTTTGAAGAAGGAAGGGAATTCCCTAGCCGTGGGAAATTTTGTTGTCATGCCCAAACAGACCAAAACCGAAGATGCCGTTCTCGAATATTTTCTTCTTCATAGTTAAAATTCGATCGATATTTACATCCAGTTTGGTCTGTGTTTATTATGTAATGTGGATGATATTCCGGAATAAGAGCCATAGTTTGGCGCTGAAACATTTCTGGTCCCAAAAATGTTTCTTTCATTGAAACGTTATTTCCAGTGGCAACGTTGATCTCAATTCTTTACAATATATTTAACTTGAATAGAAGGAAAAAAGCAGATGGAATTTTTATGAAATGCATTTTAACTGTAAAGAAGAAAATATTCGAGAACTGCATGTTCGGTTTTGGTCTGTTTTTTTATTTAACTGTAAATGCAAATCAAAGAGTTTTCTGCGTTGTGCTTGGTGCCGGAATTATTCTTGATTCAGCCCTTGAGATCCCTTTGCCGCAGCGGTGAAGGTTCCCTTGTGAGACAAATTTCAGTTTTTGTGCAATCTAGGTTAATGAATCATTGTGAATGCTATAGTAAGTCCTCTCTAAATAGCCTCTTATGATATCGTCGAATATCCATTATCAAGTCCTAAATGTAAGAGCCCCAAAGATTTGGAATTACATCTGCTGAACGGACATATACCTTCCTAAGCTCTGTTTCAGCCCAGATAGAATGCGTCCATTCCAAATGGGAAACAATTTTGGGGAATTATGGTGGCACTAATGAATTACCGCTATGCAAGCAGCTTCACTCGTATTGTTAAAAGGCCTCTCTAGAACTGAGGAGGCAACTTGGATGGTAAGTTGGATGGTTCATCCGTATATTCGTGTACGTTGGATGGTCCATCTCTTTCCTTACTCAAGATAATTTCTTATTCCATTTGCTAAATATGAAAATTGGAGTTCTCTATACCATTTAACTGAGAAATTATTTTTAAGATGAGGAATGAAATAGGATTTCTTTATCGAGAGTTTTCAGTTTTTAAAGTTAATTAGCCAAAGAACAATTGACACCAAATTTTAATAATATCAGAGAATGTGGTTTTCAGCCATAACAGACATGAATTTGATTAAATAATTATGAAAGATAACTTATTAGAAGTAATTGTAAAGGAATTATTTGAGATTTACAGCTATACAATGGGAAAATTAACATATTTATGAAATACAGAAGGGAATTCTGCTGTTTATATCTATTCCTCCTCAGCATATCGCGCTGAATCACTAGTATTTGGCAAAAGAGAATTGCAATTCAAGAATTAAGAAAGCATGAAAGTCATAATTTATTGCCATACTCTATCCGCTTCCAAACCAAGAGTTGTCGAAAACCAGCGAGTAACAAAAAGTTCTTCCTTGGAATATTACAGGAGATGAGTGGTGTTCTTCCGATATTTTAGTTGGAACGTAACATCTTTTATAATAAACTCGGCTAAGGAAAATCTGTTTCGGAGCAAATTTTTGAGACCTTTCCAAATGAATGTGGTGTGGTTTTTTTTTTGGAATCCTGTTCCCTGAAATTTCACTGTCATTTATAGGCCCCAGGAGTCGATCTTTTCTATTCAAGCTGCGGCAGTTGTAAAGTGTACCGTGGTAGCTCTTTTATTCATGATGGACCCCTGAAATGCCACCACCTCACGGACATCCGAATGAGTGGTACTGTTCCGTCCGGATAAATTTCCACTACAAGGCTCAGCATGAAAATAACATTTTGAGGTGAAGGATAATAATTCACTTTCTTTCACCGGCTTTCGAACTGCCGGTTTGTGAATGCAACTCTCTCTTTTTGGCCGGAGATATTGTTGAAGCCTTCTTAGCATGGTTGAACCTGAGCTATACATTGCCTCCAACCTCCTTCCCGATGAGGTAATAAACTGTGGTAGTATGTGGAGGGGTAATGAGTGTGTGTGAGTCAGTGACGTGGCTAAGGGGGTCCGGACCCCCCCTCACTCCCCTTAGGTCCTGATTAATGCCAGACTTCATAACACTTCTACTTTCTCGTATATTCGTTCCTGCAATTTGTTTGTGGGAAATAACTTCCTGTAATTGGTAATTATGAACGAATAACGAAGACCTAAATTAAGGATAAGATAGAAAGTAACTTATTTTTATAAATAATTTGTTTCGATACTTCGATTTTGATAGCCGTATTTCGTACAACCAGAGGCATGCCTAGGGGTTATTATGTAGGTTCCGGACCCTCACTTAGAGTCCCTGGGGTCCGGATTCCCCCTTTAGGTCCTGATTAATAGCTAATTCTAATTAATGATTTCCAATGAATCATTAGAAACACTTCTATTTTCCCGTTAGCTGGTCCCTGCGATGTGGTATAGGGATTGGAAATTTAGACATTATGGAGATTTCCCTCAAATTCAATCGACTATCTTCATCCTTCCATTGATTTTACATGGATCTGAATTCAAAATGTTTTTTACAGGAAAATGGACGAACTCGGACTCAGGCATTGCCTTTGTCGTAACCATTTTATAACTGCAAAAGGTTTTAATATTTCGCGTTTTAATCACCTTTTTCGAAATTTCAAACCAAAACCATACTGCAAAAGGCAGAATCTGTTTTACTTCCTTCGCTACTGGACCATGTCAAGTGGACCAATTTTAGAGAAGTGCCCTGCTCGACCATTACCAATTTCAATGAAATTTTCTTTGAACATAAACTCATATTCTCTATGATCATTTGCTAAGATCCATCAATGAAATATTTGCTGAGATATAGTCATTTGTTTGACCCCCTACCGCAGCCTTCTACAGTTAGACATCGATTTTTATCAACTTTGAGACACGTTATCTTAGGCAGTATTCCGTAGAGCAAAACAAACCTTGGTATTCTTATACAACCTATGTTGCTCTATTACACAAAATAATAAGAAAACTTTTATGAGCGATTTCTGCGAAAAACATTTGAAGCAAATTCGGCCCAAAAAATTATGGCTCGAAAAAGTTTGGCAATTTATACCTATCTTTNGATGATTTTCCTGGTCTCTTTTTCTGGTTCTCTTTTTCTTTTCTTTTGCAAATTTTATTCCTTTTCGTAAATATTTTAACAATTTAAGCGTTCCATTCTCTTTGCCGTTCTTACGCTTGCGTATTATTTTCTGAATTATACGTATAATCTATCCGGTAGATTAATTATTCATCGACGGCGATGTTTTCAACGCAGATTCTCGCCATTTCATTGTATTTGGAATCACTTCCCAAATTTCTAACGACCACCGACAACCTTCGCTTTGAAGAAGGAAGGGAATTCCCTAGCCGTGGGAAATTTTGTTGTCATGCCCAAACAGACCAAAACCGAAGATGCCGTTCTCGAATATTTTCTTCTTCATAGTTAAAATTCGATCGATATTTACATCCAGTTTGGTCTGTTTTTATTATGTAATGTGGTGATATTCCGGAATAAGAGCCATAGTTTGGCGCTGAAACATTTCTGGTCCCAAAAATGTTTCTTTCATTGAAACGTTACTTCCAGTGGCAACGTTGATCTCAATTCTTTACAATATATTTAACGTGAATAGAAGAAAAAAAGCAGATGGAATTTTTATGAAATGCATTTTAAATGTAAATAAGGAAATATTGACTAGGTTTTAGAAATGAACTATTTCTAATAGAAGAAAATAAACCAGCGAGTAGCAAAAAGTGTTTCTTCGGGAAAACTACAGGAGATGAGTGGTGCTCTTCAGATATTTTATGTTGGAACGTAACATGTTTTATAATAAGCTCGGCTAAGGAAAATTTGTTTTGGAGCAAATTTTTAAGACCTTTCCAATTGATTGTGGTGTGGTTTTTTTTCGAATCCGGTTCCTCGAAATTCCACAGCAATTCCTTCTTTTCCCTCACTTGTCTAAGTTTCCTAAACATATAACCCCCTCTCTCACTATTTTTCTTCCTACCTGCATATTACGCAGTACCAAGAGAAATTTTAAATGCACTTTTTGGCCGCTAGAGCAGCGGCTGAACTTGCCAATAGACTTGTTCAATTGGCTAGTGTATATTGGTGCATGGAGCGGTCCTAGTGGAGTAAAAAGATAAATTCACGTAGAATGCGACTTATACGTTCACACAGTGTTCTTAATCAAGGTCATAAGTGGGAAATGGTGAGGATCAAGTCATTTTTAATGCCGCAGTCGCTGTATATTAAGCAAAACATAATAGACGTAGTAGGACGTGAGTAGCAGTCGATGGAATGATTGGAGGGAACAGCAGGTCCTTGAATCGCAGGAGCCTCACACTCCAGATACCAGATTATTGTGTCGAATCAGAGGCACTCAATCTCTTCGGTGCACCTTTCGAGCTTTACCTTAAGCAGCTCGACAAATAGGTCAGGCGTGGCGGCGAGAAATCAAAGTTAACGTTAGGAGGAGAAAAACAGAGGGAGTGGATGACTATGAGGAGTGAAGTACTTTACGCATTCAGCAAAAATAGCCAAAACATTGCAGCGTAATTAGTATTTTCTTATTCTAGGGTGTTTATTTTTATTCGAGAAAAAGTTTCGTGGTTTACCTTACTTCTCCTTGTCGGATGTTGCGGATGTCTACTAATTTCTCTCTTCCATTGTGAATGTAATTATTACGCAGTTAAAGTAAATCAATATCAGATGATATCTTACCATATTAAATGATAAGCCATAGAGTGATGAGAAGTAATCGATTAAGTTAAACTATATTAACTATAGATGATATTGTTTATATAAAAAGTTTTCAAATTTTACAACAGGAAAACTAACAGGAGCAGCTTCTGCATCTCAGTGAGAGAAATATCAGATAATTGTCCAAGAGCTTACGTACGCAAAAAATTGAGTAACTTTTTGGAAAATCTTGAATTATTTGTTTGTATTGCTTCAGTGGCGCATCCGGAGTTTTCCCTTTGGGGGGCCGAACTTACGGATTGTAACTAATAATCTCTTGAAGTCCTTCCAACTTACGATTTCATGTGAAATGAAATCCCATCGTAAAAATTATTGCTCATAAGTATATATTTTAAGCGTAGATATATTTGTTAATAAGATCCCTGAGAATTTCGCTCGGAATGAAATATTTGGAGAAACTTTGGGGGAGTCTTAAGCCCCCCCCTGGATGCGCTTTCTGATGATGATCCCCCCTGCCTTGCATTGTGAATGTTTGCACAGGAATTAAAAGACAAGTTTGATGACCACATGATTCAACAAATATCGGTAATTTTACAGGGAATGTGCGAGAGGATAGCCTTAAAAACGATCAATGCGAGGTTATTTAGGAGGCAGGATATATTTTGAGGGGATTAGGTTTCAGTAATCTGTCAGAAGGATTCAAAAAAGGTACCTGGAAAAATTCTCATATTAATTACCATGAAAATGGTACTCATACATGAAACACATTTTTTGACATCCTATTCGATTTACATTTTTGTCTCGTTCGTTATTCGAATGTAGTGCCCAATGTTGAAATAAATCAATTCTCCTCTCGTTTTCGCCAATAAAATATGCAGCGTTTGGTTCATTATCATTCCATTGCCGCTCCTGTTTAGCTGAAACTTCCTCAAATGATTTTCCTAGTTACTTGATGTAAAGAACATTTTTATGCAGGTTCTTAAGCAAATGCATGTTAAAGTTAATCTATCAAATTAGGTTGGTTTAGTTCTTTTCTTGGAATCTGTTATTAAAAACCACGTAACACTCAGGATAATATAATGCTGGTATTATTATTACTACAAGGCACTAAATCAACGAAGAGTGCTGAGACAAAAGGAAGAAAATTCCATGCAGGGGATAAATTTGAAAGTTTTTGAAGTCTTGTGATCACGGAACAGAGAGAGCTATTTCTGCCATTAAAAATGAACCATTATCTACAGAGTGGTTAGAAGTCAAAACTCAACGTATTTTATGAAACATAATTCTCAGATAACACACCTTTTACAGGAGCTCACAAGCTTACGTTTTCTATAGACCCTTCATTTGGAAGGATTAAATAAAAGGATCGTGAATAACCTACGAGATTCTTAAATTATTCAATTTCATTCCGGATTGTTGGTGATTTATGTATTATTTTTCATTATGATTACGTCTCCTGCAGATGTACTTTTGCTAAATTTATTAAGCAAACGCTGCCTAGCTTCTAATCTCCTTTCTTTTAAGTATTCCCAGCCTGCTTCTGAGAGGATTTGCCTGCTTTTTTATCGTAACCCTTTTTAATAAATCGTATCGCCGTTCGCAAGTGTGCGCTTCGTCTGCTGGATTCCTCATGCTCGCCGCAAATTCCAGATTGGGCCTAACGGAGGTGAAATGACATCGCTCTCTAACCTTTTATCGCATCCCTACAAAGCGCTTTATAAGACCGATCTTTATTGCGGCTTTACCGCATATTGTTTGAATATGTGTGCTTCAGTTTAAGTTATTTGTAAGAGTCATTCCGACGTATACAACTGAGTAGACTACATTTATATTCATTTCACTTATTTTGGACGGGTGATTGTGACGCAGTTGTTTCCTTTCGAAGAAGTTTACTACAGAACATTTATTTACATTAAGATCTATTTGGAATTTTTCGCATCACCTTTGAACATGAACTAAATCGTTTGATAATGAAATGCTACTTTAGTCGCTTGACCCTCACATTTATATAAATCTCGCTGCATTTTGGTCTTTCGAATACGCTTGCTTGAGGTATGCTTGAGGTAACTTTGACTTTATCTGAAATAAGGCATTTCAGTACAACCTGCTCTTCTCTCTCCCGCAGGGGAAATCCATGTTTCAGTCAATTACCATTTTATTAACACCTGCTAATTTTAATTTGTAAATTAATTTGTAGCGATGGACTCTGTCGAAAACTATCTTGAAGTCAAGGAAAATAGAATCCACTTGCTTTTTACTCTCAGCAGATTTTAGGATAACGTGGACGAGTAAAACTAGATTAGCTTCGTAGGATCGGGTCTTTCGAAAGGTTGTTGTTGGTTCTTACTGAAGAAACGATTACTGTCTAAGAACTTTATGAGGGAGCTAACAACGACGTGCTCCGTTACTTTTCCGGACAGAAAAGTTAACGAGAAAGGTCAATAATATCCATTAATCACATTCTCAGAAACCACAAGCGTACTGCATTGACCCTTTTATGTCCAATGATTCCAAAGGAAAGCCCTGAGAAAAAGGTAGATCCAGATCCTAGCTATAATAAGTTTGATCCTGGAATGTCCCAAATTGCAGATTTTTCCACTAAGAATGCCTTATGCGAATTTTTGGAAGTTTATTTAGAGTAATCTCCATAACGTTAGAAACTAGAGTATTGAGCCATTGGTAGAAGTGCTTTTTTTACGTAAATATAAATTATTTACTCAAATATGTTCTTGGGTTCGACGCCAGGCCAATACAAAATCCTTCCATAAAAAGGGAATTGCGGACTATTAAGAACTATTTAATCTATTTCCCGAAAGGACTACTAAAGAAGGCTTTCTTGTTACTGTGTTAGTTTTTATGTGGTGCAGCCCTTCATTGCCCTACATTTTAATAGATATTCATTGATTTATTCCGAATACTGTTTCACCAAACATCCCCTCAATACGAGTATCTCTAAGAAGTCTATAATTTGTAGAATTTGAGAATGTTCATTCGATCGGATCGAATCGGATATATTTTCATCTACGCAATTTCTGTGCACAAGTTGAGGATGAGTGGTGGTAGGGAGATCTTCTATCTACCTTTTTCTCGGGGTTTCCTTTTGAAATCATTGAACATAAAAGGGTCAATGCGGTACGCTTGTGGTTTCTCAGAATCCGTATCCTATATGTAGCAATATAGATACAGTAGTACCAAACTAACATATATTTCAATAAATGTTAACTAGGAAGGTGAAGAATATCTGGTGGGTAAGAAGATGACCTGGAATTGCCATAAATGATTTGTGTAATAATAATTTGAGAAAGTATTTTCTACATGTAAACAGAGTCGCAATGGGCTTAAAAGTCGGGCACTGTTCTATTATTTTTTAACAAGTAACATACCTTTAAAGTGTTGAGGTAATCCGTTTTACACAAAGATAGTACATTTGAACATGGATAACCTCTTCCAGCTTCAGATGAGCGACATTGTTATAACTCTCAGACACCCAAGGAATGATTAATAGTAATAATTATAATAATAAATAGTAATAATAATAATAATAAACATGTGAAAATATATTTATAGTAAAAATTCAAATCAACTTTACCTAGCAATTATAGATGCAGATGAGAACTACTATATATTATATTGATTCTGAATAAATAAATAACGTCTTTATTTTGGGCAAAATTGAGACTTTAAAGTCTCCTCTTCCATTTAACCCAATAATAGATATGACGTTTCTTAAATTAGAATAATATCAGACGAAGAAAAATATGGGACATTGGGGACAAAAAGAACTCCATGGAAAACACTGCAGTGTATTTGGAAACGAAAGTGTGGACTCACCTCTCTCTAATAAATGGTTATCAAAAGGCAAGCTGTTTCCTGAATCACAGGCGCAATCTAGAACCAAGTAATAAACACCAGATATTACAGAAAGCATATCCTAAAGGAGAATATACGGACAGTTAAATACGGAAGAAATGCAGTTGAAGCTGAATCAATTGAGAGGATGCTGTGCACTTGCCAGCCACGATTGCACTGCCAGACACAACAATGTGGCGAAAATTATCCACCAAAGACTTGCAGTTACGAAAAATCTGACTGCTGACAATACGCAATACTACAGATACAAACCGATTAACGTATTAGAAAATAAAACATACAAATTATAATGGGATAGAGAAATTAATGCAGACCTCATCATAAAAGCCTCATATATAGTTCTCTTTGATAAAATAAATAGGAAGGTATGATCATTGAAATGACAGCAACTCTCAACTGTAATCTTAAGAACACTTACTCAAGTAAAATAACCAAATATTCTGAGTTAGTAACAGAAGTAAAAAACAATGGAAATAAAAAAATGTAATCATACTCGTAGTTCCCATAGTAATATCAACAACAGGGGTAGTACCAGAAACACTGTCAGCCAGTTTAGAAAAACTAAACGTTGAAATCAACCTATATTTAATTAAAAAATCAGTAATTCTGGATACCTACCACTAAATTAGAACTTTTAAAAGAAAATTAGTAATCATTTTAATCGTATGGAACTTGTCATCAGTCAAATAAAATCGATATGATCAGGCGTTACTTGGTGGAAAGCCATACTAAATGAAATTAAAATCCTTCGTAATTTTCCACAGGTTTTATTCTGCGACCGGTTTCGTAAGAAGGTCTTACATCTTCAGGCAAAATTTCATTTTGTCATCAGTCCGTTCCCATAACACCGTCACTTTGTGGTGAGAACGAAACAAATAAAATAATTGTAATATGCGTCTGTATCGAAGGGCGAGATTGAGATTACGTCACACCATTAAAGAAAATTTTCTTTAAAACCTGCTGAATGTAATGAAAAGTTTAGTTTGAATGAACTACTTTAGTCAAAGTTTGAGCAAATTTGAAGCAAAATTAAATATTTGACTTAGAAATATATTTTACCATTTCAGTGGAAGGGCTAATGAGTGGAAACGTTCGTTTGTGCCATCCGCGAGAGTAGTTATAACTATTCCACGCTGTGGTTACAATGCCTCTAAGAAATCAAAACATTTCTTTGGCATTCAAACATTCAAGGATATTAAGAGGCGCCTTGGATGTACGAGTCATTAAAATTGTTGGAAAATATAAAATTCAGTTGTTATTTATAAAATGGCGGACTCAAGTGAAATCGACTGCGGTCAAAGTTATTCTTTCGAAAATTAGTACCATAGTGAGGAAATAGAATAGGTGTAAAAGCCAAAAGCTGCACTAATCTTACGTTTGGAATGTTTTTTTTTTCTGTTACATTCATTTGCTTACCAAAACGCTTTTCTATTATACACGTTTTTCGAGTTATTATTTCCTTATAATTATGCAAGTATTTTCTTTTTAAAACTTTTCTATCCTCATGATGTGCAATTTCATAATGTTTCTAATTTTTAAGGATGGGTTATGGTATGGATATGGTGTTGATATGGATGGGACGATGAGGGGAAAACTGTGTGGAATACTAATCATTAGTTGCAACCTAAAGGTTATTCTTCGGCTACTTTTTAAATTACTATAATTAATTAATTTAGTATTAATTCCCTACCTTCGTGTATGTGAAATATAGTTTAATGTGTAGCATTTTTTGCAATGAGATAATGCATTTGACGTGAAGTATACCCTTTGCGTAACACCGGGTACCCCTCGAGGCTTTCAGTGGGCGTTCCTCCCTCAAAAATAAAAGACACATGTCCGACTTTTAAGACCAATGAGACGCCGCTTGATATAGTTAATTTCGAGAAACTATATTTCCGAATTATTGATTCATTGGTACCAACTAGCGATGTAGATAACTAAGTCGTGGGAAGGAACTGTGCAAAGTAACATAACATTCAGGTCGGGGACAATGGAACATAATTGGAATTTTCTTTGAATCTGAACCAAAAAATGTGAGGAATCCAGTGACGCGGTTGCGAAGTGGAGTAGATTTCGGAGATTGGAGTATCGATAACTTTTAAGGGGAGGGAATCATTTTAAGGAGAATCAGGGTGACAGAATGGTTGAAAGTGGTTTAGGGCGTGGCGTCGCACGTGCACTAGAAAGCAATGCGGAATAATTAAAGCGTCTCGTTCCTGTACTCGTTATGGCGAGAGAGTTCGATTCTCTTAATATGGGATGCTGCATCCACCATGGACCAGGTTTCTCCGCCCCTAATAAAATTCGAACGAGTACGTCTCCCGTGTTTGCGAGACTGGTTCAGGAATGTCCTTCCGAGAAGTCTTTCATTGAATAAATCTATGGGACTTCTCCGCCGAGTTGTTTTTTCGTGCACCTTTCTTCGTGTATTCAAGCAATTCTCACGGAGTGAAATATTGAGCGACGAATATTTAAATACTTCATGTAACGGCAGTTTTTGTTGGTGTACGTGGGTGCTTCTTGCGAGTATCATTAAGGCAGATATTTCAAATCGGGAGATATTTCTTCGCTGGACGCTATTTTGCGGGTTGAATTTTCGACAATGTAAGAGGAAAGGAAAGTTAGAACGAGGTCGGTGGCATATTTACTTTATTTTCATATTTCGCTAAATTTCTACATCTACATCTATATAAATACCCTGCAAGCTGCCTTCCGGCGTGTGGCAAGGGGTGTAAACACCAAGAGTAGAATTACCTCTTTAATTTATTGCTATCGCGTATCGTTCGCGGAAAAAATGAGTCCCTAAAACGACTTGTCCTCGCATGTATTTCTTTTATTTTACGCTCACTGTCGGATCGGGCAAAGTAGCAGGGGGTCGCATAATACCAATTACGTCTTCCGAAAATGTATTTCCTCTGAATTTATCTAACAATCGCAGCCTAGCTTCTAATCTCCTTTCCTTCAAGGATTCCCGACCTGCGTCTGACAGCATTTGCGCTACATTTGCTTCTCTATCGTAGCACTTTTTAAGAAAACGTATCACCTTTCGCTGCACTTTCTCGACTTTTCGAGCGTTCGTTTCATCCTCTGGATCCCATATACTCGCCGCATATTCCAGATGGGGCCTAACTAACGTGAAATAGCATCGTTCTCTAACTTTTTCATCGCATCTGCCTACAATACGCTTTATAAAACCGAGCTTTTTAGTTGCTTTATCGCATATTTTTCGAATATGTGTGCTCCAGTTTAAATCATTGGAAGGGGTGATTCCAGGATATTCTACTGAGTCGACTACATTTAAATTCGTTCCTCTAAATTTGTACGGGTGGTTCTGACGCAAATTTGTTTCTTGTGGGAAGACTGCGTCGAGAGAGATGTAAGAAAGATGGTAAGTCGTAAGAGTCGTAAGACGAGTGATGGAGAGAAAAGTCGACTGAATATTTCGTGAACGATCAACAAAAAATGTCAATAAAAGTGTAGGAAGAATAATTTAATTGGATCCTAAACTGAATAAATGTGAGAAAAATGGAATAATAAAGTGGCGGTGAAAAATCACGATATTCACACTAAAATCACGATATATATTAATAATCGATTTGAATTTGAATCTAAAAAACCTATCTGAAGTAATCACTGATTTCTAAGAGACACTCTTGAAGTTGGATTCTTACTTCAAGTGTACTTCCGGCACTTAAATTTAGACAGCACCTTCTTAAGCAATGCCTCTGTATTTCCTATATCATAATAATACGTTTAACTAACTACTGAATCGTGTGCAACTTAGTACACGTAACAGTAAATACGTAACTTTATCCAACCCAATGTGCATGAGCTTATTAATAATTAATAGATAGAGTGACTTAAGCAATTTCCAATGATCCCTTGAAATTATGGCATTCATCAATTCCAACAATTTAATCTCCTTTGGTACAAAAAATACTAAATAAAGTAGATTAAGTGAAAAAGTTTCACCGGCGGAACTTATGAACGAGAAGCTAAAGCTAGCTTCTAAAGCTACGGCTTTCGATTAAAATCGCAAGTTGAGACATCTGCCATCTGTTTCGAAGTCTCAAACGGTTCGAGCTAGCAATATCACTTCACGTTCATGTTTTCCAGCTTGAATTCCTGCGTTCGCCTGCGATGAAAAGCCCATCTCTTCACCTACTAATAATTCTTTTATCACACTTTCCCTTGTATTTGGATCGACAATGATTTGCTCGTGTGAAATGGACAGATTGTAGTTCGTTCTACGAACCATGCCTGCACAATATGTCACAGTCCTAACCTATTACGGATGGAATTGCCTGGCAGTCCAGTTAACATATTATGCGGTTGTATGGCCATTGTGAAACGATATATTGAACGAAGAACACTACGAAGCAAAACAGTCCGATCACATTTCAATAGAAATGCTCACTCAAAGGCCTTTACAGCTAATATCAAAAGTTTCTTGTATTGTCAATCATGTTCAGTTACTTAGGCAATTGAAACTGTCATTCCCATTTCCTCCATTAGTTTCATTACTCGTTTCTGAATGGAACTCGACTTAAATTACGATGCAGCACCAAATAGGATTACGTTCTATCGCATTACCATAGTAAATGATTCTGATTTGGTGCATTGATGATCTGTACTAAGGTGTTGATCTTTTCGTTAGATTTTGTGTCGATCCGCGATAATCCAAGTATTTAAAAGTAGTGCCAATCCAATAAGTGTCGCGTTTAAAATCAGAGATTACTAACGGATATTTGTATGTCAGAATATTATAGAGAATACTGGCGTCATCTCCTCCCGTTTACACGACTCTTGGTGTAGTTCTTGTTACGAAAAGCTAATCTGAATTTCCAACGAACGGAATTGGACTTTAATGGGAAAATTGACGCCAAATGTTAAAAGTTCATATATTTTATCTCATAATGAGCCTATGTTTTATGGCATTTTAACTAAAAAAGAATTATTAGGGATTGATCAAATTAAAAGAGAAAAGGGATTTCGTGACAGCAGATAACACTTCTTACGGGTTATTTACATAGAATCACGTCGTTATATTCATTCCGGAAAATTCCTCGTTTACTTACGAGATTCCGATCGCAAACGATAAACAACGTTTTCCTTCCACCTCATTTGTTTTTGCATATACGTAAGGACGCTATGCCTCGCATGGGCATCGAACCTCTTACCTTTGGTATGCAGAGCACGGCCGATTCCAAAGTCTTGTAGATGTCAGCAGTAGGTGGGAACTCGAGGAGGGGGAGTGATGTGGGTGAGGGACATTGGAGGTGGGGCAGAAGAAGGAAAATGGCATCGAGTGTGATTCCGCTAAGGATTCGACGGCAGTTAGGCAATGGCTGACCCCGATCAACCATCGTTCGCTTTCGCGTTGCCCGTCACAGCTCTTCTCTCTCCTTTACATCACTCTATTCACCCTTTCCTATGACTGCTTATTTTATCTGCGCGTATCTTCACCTGTTATTTGACCATTTCATTGTACCTGAGAACAGATCTTTAACTTCTTATATATTTTGGACGATGACAATTTAAGAGTATAATACCATAAATCTTGATCGACTTTAGGGCTAGGAAATATTTTTAATTTTTTCCGAGGACTTGAGCTTTTTTAATGCCAAATACTTTTCTCTTTCTATAGGCACTTGTGGGTCTAGAATCAAAGACTTGAAAGCTAGCTTATACGTTAGGTGCGATGTTAAAACGAATTATTCGGTATTTTCGGTCGTTCTTGAATATTTTCTCGGTCGATAGTCGCCCTTTTTTCATTATTTTTTCTGTTTTTTTCCGAGTTTTTGTTTAATTAAGTTAATAAATAACATTAAAGATTAATTTTTGATTCAGAATATTTTTAACTCGAGGATTGATATGTTCATTCTTCTGTCCAATTCTTCAGAATTTTCTAATCACCTTTGTATTTATCACTTAATTGACACCATTTTTGAGATTGACTTTATTTGGTTTTATCACAAAAGATTTTGTGGTTCATCACATTTAAATATAAAGGAAATAAGTATGTACTATCCACAGGTTTACCTGCAAACAGCGATAATCGAGTGGATTAGTTCTGAAATAGAAGACGAAGAGATAAAATATATCTATGAAATGATAGGAATGAGCGACAGAGAAAATAAGCATTCGGTTGAAATGGGAGGCTGAAGGGCATTTTAGTAATGCTCTATACACATCGAATCTAAATATATATATATACACATCGAATGTTACATTATAAAACAAGAAAAGGCTTAGATTTCCTCTCTTTTGAATAAGCAATTTGAAAACTTCCAGAGTTTTTCTCCCTCGATTTACTTTAATTAGAAGTTAGAGATTCTGTCTTCAAGATAAATGATTCTATACCTCAGAAATTTCTTGCATTCGCTTTCGACGAGTCCATTTCTCACCACCTGAATCAGCTACTCTTACAGTAGGAAATATACCAAGTTTCCGGTCCAGTGCTCGTGATTCCTTCAACCCCATTATCACACCTTCCCATTCGATCATTCTATGTTTTCTTATTCCATTTCACTCTCGCTGTAATTTTCTTCTCTTCTCTACACACATATTATATTGGTCCCTTCTCACTATTCGTTTCTCTACGCTTTTAAACGGCCCTTTTTTTGGACCTGGAAAGGTAATTATAATACGGAACTGTCAAATATTTTATTTTGTATTAACTGGGATTTACTCCTCGGTTTTAGTAGGCTAAACCGCTAATTTCTTCTCCATTAAAACCTGCAGAAACTATTATTTGAAGAATTATTCTTTAAAAAATTTACGGAATAACCTTTTGACTATCGATATAATTACAACTATCTTCAGGAAAAATGCCACCGTCGAATCTGATTTTCTTTCTTGTTTTTGGCAAACAAAGATATTTTTTTAACCGTCTTTTGGAGATAATGTTTAATGCACGGATGACAGCACAGCTGTTACTAAGAAAATGCCAATCGAAAATATCTCATTCCATGCTTCGAAGATGGGACTTTCTAATCCCAATTCATCCCAAATACGTTTGTATAGTACTGTACAATGCGATAATGACTCTATCCTGTTTTCATTCTGTATCCTCCCTTTATCCGTGTCTCTTCTCTAGAGAAACAAATCCGCCCAAAGCATTCTTCCAGTTGCAGTCCGTCCCACTCTCGCGCTCTATTCCCTCCCTCTCCCGCTGCCCTACTTCCACCAGCAACTCCAAATTTGGGCTCAAATCGTCAGCTCTTTTTCCATCTCCTTTCCTTCTCCAGTCTGCAACTGCGCTGCGAGAAAAACATTCGACTCTATTCGTCGTGTCACCCAGCTCACCCTGTCCCTACCACTTTCTCCGCGATTGTATCACTATTCCAAGGCTGCACGTCAGATTTAAGCTCGTTTCTATTCTATAATCTAAGGTTAGAGATATCAAAGATTTTCAACATATTTAAATATCTTCATTTTATATTAAATTAATCAGTATATAATTATTTTATCTCATAGATCCAACCATACAGAGCTTCATAAATAAGAGCGATAGTTCAAGGAATCGAAAAAAGAGGTTATTCAGGAAAATATTTACGTATTGCTGAAGCACATATGATGCGTATTTTTAAGTGAATGCGAGAAAATGTCTGCAAAGAACGAAAAATGGGAGTGCGCGAAAACGTTTATAGCAAAATAATTATCTTTTTCTTGTTCTTAAATTCTTTTTTTCCGTTTTCTATCGCATTGCGTAATTATTTTGAATAAGCGCCACTTCCTTTAAGCATTTTCTCCCTTTAAATCTAGGATTTGACCGAGATGAAGGTTGATTTCTTGCGTAACTGTCATTCGAATGAAATATTTGTTGACTTCGTTTATGATCGTGATCATGCGATTCTCCATCAATCCTTGTTAGGGATCTATGGTGATATCCTGTTCTCTCCATTTTCTTTTCTAACCGCTCTTTTTCTTCTCCGTCTTTGTTAGTGATTTATTCCTTTCGCTTTTCACTTTCCAATATTCTCAGAAATTACCGAGAGAGTTGCGCAGTTGAAAAAGTTTGACCTCGAATTTTTATGGAAATTCGTGAGCAAGTATTTCTGATTCGGAATCAGATTTCTTTTGGCCATATGTCTTAACTTGCGGCTGCACACCTGTCTGCCACTGATAAAATTTTTTAATGGTCTCGTTTCTATATTACTGATTAAAATTACAATTAAAACACTACATAACTGAAAATGTATGGTTCATTGATACATTTTCAAGATTCTTTCAAATATGATCGGATTTTCTCCAAGGAGATGAGTCGCCATCAGGTCGTGAATGAGAAATTGGTAATGCTCGTAAAGCAGCGGACTTACTTCGTGACATTCAGTCTTTATACCCTTGACGAAAGATATTCACAAACATCAATCGCTATAATCTATAAATACGAGCGATCTGACGTAGAAGATTAATGTTAGTATTTGATGCGCTTTGTTACGTGAAATTCGTAATTTTTGATATAACGTATAAAGATTTTAATTATAAAACTTGATTTTTGGTTTATCCTTTTTGCGCAGTCAGTGAAAATTCAACGCTGGTTATTTCTACTTTAAATACGCAATTTATCTATATGTTGCTGGCAATCATTATGTCTATATAATATTGTTCATTTAACATGGATTTGTACTTGCTACAGATATTAAATGTTCCGAAAAGGAATGCCTTTATTCTCTAAGAATAATAAAACTTGTTAATTTCGTAATGAGATTGGAACAGAACATCGATGTTTGGTGAAATCCCAATTCTTATCCTTGAGGAGCTCCTAAGGTTCATTTTGAAGATGTAGCACATTGAGTAATGGTTGGCTTTAAAATTTTAAACGTTACCAACATTGTATTCTGAAGAGTCAATACCGGATTGAAAATACCCTCATCCTTACAGAATGTTTACGCAAATTCCATTGAAATTAAGGCTTTTAATTTATTACTTCGCACAGAATTTGTAAAATTAATCACACACTAACTGCTTTACATACACGGGCCGGATTAAAGAGGGCAGTGGGACGTAGTTTGTGCCCCGCTGATGCGAACATCTCATGATGATGATATGGATGAAACAGGATATAGAAAATATACAGGATATACATCATCAATATTCAGAGGAAAGAAAAATTTGCTAAAGTGAGAGAAATAAGAATATTCGTTGGAAAACAAAGTAATGCATGAAAAATGCTCTCTCCGTTCTCCTTAGTGAATTAAATCATCAAAAGTCCCCTTTCATAAATGTCGCATTAACTGGGGCTCTTTCCTCGGAGCTAAGAAAACGGAATAAACAAATATAAGGTAGAAAAGCGGGTGTTAAAGACTGGTTATTCCAACTGCGGTGAAGTTGTATCGAATGTCGACACTTATCTTACCGGAGGGCAACGGATGGCATCTGAGAATCTGAGCATCTGTAGAGAAAAATTGCCTGCAGAACTCCGATCCCGTTGGGCGGGAGCGTAACTTTCTCTAAACTTCTTGTATTTCTTTTTGCTTAAAACCTTTTAAGATGTCGTGTTTGTCATTTAATTTTTACGGTCACCGAAATATTGCAATATATTACGGAAAAACACCGGGAAATGGAGCGTAAAGATGTCTTAGTAACTGGGAAATAACGTACTTAAGTTTAATGAACATGGAGGATTTATTATAATGCATGAAGTGATCACATACGATGACAGTACGTGTATACAACTTAACACTTAAAGTATTCTCTCAGAGATTTCCAAAAAATTGGCCTTGTTAATCGAGAAATGACGATTTGATCATTAGCTTATTTGAGAAATCCGAGGATATGATGCTCTTACTAATATTCTTTCATGATTCTCGGAATCGTTCGGGGAATGTACAGTTCCACCTGCAAGTCCAGTTGAATAAAATGGACATCCAATGCCCTCGTCCCTGTTTTCCTTCTTTGCCGCTGCTCGGGTTCGAAGAACTCATTAAGGGAATAAAATAACTCAAATCCGCAGATGGGGAGTTCTTACTCGATATAGGGTTTCTGCGGAATGTGTTTAATGAATAAGTTTCAAAAGTGATGAAGGGAGAGAATTCTAACATTCCAAGACATTCTAACATTATAACAAGATAATAAAATGTATGAAATGTTTACTGAAGCGGTGTATCTAGAAAGTTGCCAATCGGAGTTGGTTTAGGGTATTAAATTTCAATACCTAATTTAAACGTGAAACAATATCGATTCCTTAATTATCGCCAGTTAATATTTTAAAATGTTCAATCGTCGTGAAAACTCCAATAAATCTCAGTTTATCGTAGAGGTGCAAAATATAGAATCGCTCCCGCTATCACTTATGCCGAATTTTGCTTTAGTTTTATGTTGAATCTTCTCGCCCGCCTCCAAGCAAATTGCTCGTTTGGAACCATCTTCAATAATGAAAATCACTCTATCCCACTGTGGATCCATCAATGAGTGATAGCAATGAATACCAAAATCATTAAAAACAATCTAATTAGAAAATAAATTATTAACAAATATATTATTATAAATTAATAATACAGTTTGAATGAAGAATAAGAATACATAAATAAATGTAGTACATACATAAATTCTGTAACAATGTATTTTATTTAGAGTCCAAGCTATTATTTCCGAAGAAAATACGTAAATTGACAACATTTTATGGACAAATAACAAATACGGTTACATAAATTGTCGATTGGTGTTTACGATTTATAGCGCAATATCTGGAATATCATTCACTGCATCTCTTTCCAGAATCAAGCGTCCAACGCAAAGAGATTCTTCCCACGAGTAAAATGGAAATATCCACCTGGAATTTATTTGCATGAGAAACATCTAATTTTTGCTCAATAATACTTAACCGGCAAACGCGATTTTCTTGAAAATTGCGCGAAGTATCGCCCGAGGAATATTTAAATATTAGTCATGAAAGGAATGAAGACCGTCATTTCAATGGCTTTAACGCGCTAAAGCATATCGGAAACATCTAAGAAGTGATAGGTGTGGTTACGAAAGCTATTACGCAAGCTCGTACGAATGTATAATGATCGATTAGAGAGCGGAAGAATGCGAAAGAACTATCTTAATTTTCAGTTTATTAGCAGAAGTATAAATTTGTAAAATCAAACATTCAGTCTCGTTTCTGTGGTGGCCCTTTGATGGTAGAGAGGCGAACGATAGTATTATTGGTAAACAAGTATAGAATATATTTTTATGGAAGTAAAGAATAATAATTTAAAAATTTGCCGTGTAGTTTATAATAATAATTTTGCCGTGTAGAATAATATAGGTCTATGATAATAAATGAAAAATTTAGCTGTATTTGAGCCATTTACTTGAGCCTTAAGAAATATTTATATAATAAATTTGAATAATTTATTTCTCCCTTTACAAAATTGAGGCGGAATTCGATGTTTATCATATCGATCCGCATCTTTCAAAAATAAATCTCGTATTTACTGATTTTGCTTTAAGTTTTCTTACTTTTTGGCAGGTCATCTAGTGTAATCAGCTTTTATTTTCAATATAGAAAACATAGAAGCGTTTAGTTCCGATTATAAGAACTCTTTTCGTTTTGAAAGTGAAATCTGCCTGACAAATAGTCACAAAATAATGAATTACTATTCCAATCATCCGTGACGATTGATGCACTGGAACCAATAAAACTAACTTTCTGGGTTGCACTGACAAACAAAAGGGGCTTGATAACTTAAGATGATATTGCTTGAATAGATGTTTAATCTATAAATTTACTACTTTCCCATGAAGGATAAACAACCCGCTTGCAATCTGACCACATGCCGCAATCTTTTCAGAATTTGAAATATCATATGCAATTCAGTTTAGTTGCTTATTGCGAACTTATTTTTATATAATTTAACTCTGCGAAAGTGATTAACTTGATAATTTTTTCCAAGATTATTTAACGTAGAAAATACTTGTGGTGAGGAAAAATCGCCATTCCATTTAATATGTTAGAATTTAAGGTGTAGGCCTGGTGAGAATATCCTCTATCACTTCCTTTGGATTCTCTGCTGCGTAGGTGTGTGAAAGGACAAAGGAACATGTAGGCCGCGTAGGACGAATACGCGAAAAAATCTGTGACGGAAACAATGCGAAGGTCCAAAATGAGTGCCTTGAAGCACCTTCCTGGAAACCACGGAGAACGACTCGAATCACCATTATTCTTTTGCAACCAATGCGTGATCAGTGCAAAGATAAGAAATTGTAAATAACACCGTTCTTGCCCTGTTATGCCTTCGCCGTGAATTGCTGAAGTAAATTCGAAAATAAATCGTAAACGGTGCAATTACATTATTAAGTAACCACGATCATTTGGGAAAGATGCTGATATGAAGCCCATATGCAATTGTATCTCCGATTAAGAAAAATACGATTCCAAACATAAAGTATTCTAGGGATGTTGTTTATGTGGTTGGTGAGGCTCAGAAACAAAGCGAAATGTTTCTCTATGCACAAGTAGAAAACAGTATTTAGTGTTCCACCAAAAATGTACCTTGCTTTAGCTTTTTATTCAAGAATCGATTGCAGGATTTTATCTCGCATTTTCGTATATCAGTAGTTTTAAGTGGTAAATGAAAGATGGGACTCTCTAGTCCTAATTTCTCCCAGTAAAGACGATTGTATGTATCTATGTTGGTAGAATCTGATAGGATAATCATTTATGCACAGAACACGGTGAGAAGGATTGGTTGTTTGCGTAGTGTAACTATTTCATAGACGAAGTTTGTAACATTTACCCAAAAACTGCGAAATTTTCATAATTCTCTTAGTCTAAGCCTATTCAGTCATATTTCGATAATCATCATATATATAGAAAGCAAATGTCTGCCCGTCCGTCTGTCCGTCCCCCTGTTTATCTCAGAAATGGCTTGACTTAGAGATCTGGAACACTGCACTGTGTTTCTACGATGCTGAAACCCCAAGGAATACTATTCTCATCTCTGTAAATGCCCGGGTTCGAATCCAGGAGCCCATAATACGTTTCCATAAGAGATGAACGTAAAGTACGTTTTCATGACTTGCAGAGGTAGTTTCTTTAACAAAATTAAATTAGAAACAATGGTCCTACGAAATTGAGACAAGTGTCACAAGAAAGGAAAATAATCATTGAATCTTATTTTAGTCGTGATTCCTTCATTTCATTTTGAAATTGCGAGAACCTTGATAAACATCACGAAACATTCGTAAAGTTTTTGGGAAATAAACAACCCATCCCTTTGACGACCAAGATAATTGTTGTACATTGATTTCATGAGTTTTCCCATATAAATGCACGGGGGTAATCAGTTAGCATACTTTTCCATAAGAAATGTATGTAAAATAGGTTTTCGTTACCTGCAGAGGTTGCTTCTTTTACAAAATTAAATTACAAACACTGGTCCTACGAAATCAAGAGAAGTGTCAAAAGAAAGGAGAATGATCATATATTCTTATTTTAGTCGTGATATATTGATATAGATCCGAAATTTTGAAGATTTTTATAAAACACGGAAATTTCGTAAAATATTTGGGAAATAAACAACCCATCCCTTTGACGGCTAAGGCCTTTGTTGAATGTTGATTTCATGAATTATCCCATATTACCACGGGGATAGTCAGTTCTTATAATTTTTATAAGAAATTTACATAAAGTAGGCTTTCATGACTTGAAAACAGTAGAATAAATATTATAAATAATTTATGTGATAAGAAATATAGTGAGTTATTATGATCTTACGGCAGAATTTTTTTATGCTTAGGAGGACCAGAATCTGGTCACCAGATATAGACGATAATAGATATATTTTTAAACAAAATTAAGTCCTGTCATGCTTAATGGGGGCGCTTACTAGTAATCAATAATTATATTTTACGAAATAACAATGAGAGATAAAGCAAGTAAGATCTTCAGTGGAACCTCCCTTTCAAGACTTCAACCCCTTCGGTCAACAAGTTTTCAAAGCCTTTGGTCAACTTCTTTGTCTTCGTAAAAGAGAGAAGATCTTGACCCGAGAAAGTACGACTCTTTCGTTAATCACAATGTTTACAACTGGGGACGCAGCTCAGATGGTAGAGCTTGTAGATACCGGGATCGATACCCATACTCCACTCACATATCGTTTCTTAAATTCTACTCACAGCAATACACTACATTTACGCCTATTTGCGTTACATAATACACAATTTTTATACATTTTAACGATTACAGGTATTATACAACTGCACGACTAATTTACACTTCTTATTACATGACCAGTAAACGCCCCCGACAGAGCTTATGAAGGATTTAAAGAGCGATAACATGTTCCACTCGGCTATGCCTCTGTTCAAAAAAGAGTATTTAGCTTTATTAGTCCTTTGCGGCCTTAGTTTTATTTTGTGGTTATGGCTTCTTCCTAAAGATATTGGCACTTCGATTAAGCTTTTAAAACCTTCCCATCCCTTTCTGCCCGCAATTATCTGGTAAACACGACACAGTATGTTTGTTTTCCTCCTCTTCTCCAGCGATTCCCATCCAAGGACCATTAACATTTCTGAGACGCTATCTCTTTTCGTAAACCTACCCATAACACAACGAGCTGCCTTTCTTAGAACTTTTTCTAATTTCTTTATGCGAAAATTCTCATGAGGATCCCACACTGTCGTAGCATATTCTTGGATCGGTCGAACCAAAGTTATATACTCCAATTCTTTTGCTTTCTTGCTGCTTTCCACTAAATTTCTCATGACGTGAAATAATGTTCTATACGCATTCGTTTCCAACTGATCCATGTGTTTATCTGAATTCAAGCTTTTGTTAAATGTGATTCCCAAATATCTATAGTGATCAGACGTTGATATTTCTCAATGGAAATTCAACGATAAAAGGCATCTCTAAAACTTGCTGGTTTAAAAACAGACGGCTGGAAGCTATTTTCAGACCTTTCAGTCATACTGGACGGAAGTATAATATTAACGGTGCAGATGTCCACAATATATGCAATATTTTAAGATAAAATATTTGCGTTGATTCTTACGGTAGTAATGTAACTTTTATTGGTGTCTCGACTGCTAGGGTCATTTGCACCCGTTACAGATTTCAGATAATATTGCGTTGATTGTTTGACACTTTAAGGCTCAGATTGTTAAGATTTGAAGATTTATAATAAATGGAGAATTTAAGGCCGGATTATTGTTGTTTGTACTAACATTTCTAACGAATGTTTCTCTTCAGAGTTGGGGATTGGTTCTCAGTAATTTTACCAAGAGCTGAAACGTTTATTTTACTGTCCCCCTTGTGTCAAAGACATCAATATAACTCTAACAGAGAATTTATTTGGGACGAAGACTTCTTTTAATCGATAACAATCGAGATAATAAATCGTGAATTTCGTTAATCAGAACTTTATCAAATAGATTTTGATATATTATAGTAGTAGAGTTATCGATCCTTTCTCACTCTCTTCAAACAGCTCAAAATTAAATCGGCTGTAATACTTCTGGACAATAATACGATGTTTATGTGGAAAAATATATTAGAAAGTATTTCTGGTTTTCCAGAATCGAATGCGAATGAAGTTAAATGTGTTGGAAGAAGAGCCCTTTGCAGTCACCACTTACTCCACGGATGAGGGATATCCTTGTCTATGTATTGTTATCAAATCAAAGAAAGATGTCGAGCATTATTTTCAACCGAACACTTTGAATAAAAATTTAAACTGTTCCAATGATCAACGCTTCTCAAGTTGGCACGGATGTGAAAAACGTCCGACGGGACCAGGACTTTCCCAATCCCAATTCCAGTATCCCAATTGCCGCTTGGTTGCTCTAACCATTAAGCTATTTTTTCCATTCGGTCAGAACATATGAGTATGCTGTTCGGGAGAGTTAGTAGGCAATAGCGTTTAGGCGTTAGGCTGTTTAGCGCGCAACGGTCAGGTTTTTGGTAACGCCCTCGAGAAAGAAAGTGATGTTGATGTGCTGGTGACGATTCAAAGCTTTTCTCGTCCGAGTTTTAACTGGGGGCGTAGCTCAGATGGTAGAGCGCTCGCTTAGCATGTGAGAGGTACCGGGATCGATACCCGGCGCCTCCAGAAATTTTCTTTTCTTTCGCTATTTTATATGAATTTTAATATTTTTGGCTGAAATTTAATAATTGAAAATTTTGCTTCCTTTGTGCTCCACGTTTAGCATTACTTTTGTAAATTGTGCCATCTTGCTATTGTATTTCATGATCTTCAAGGAGATTCAATGATTTTCTCTTTTAGGCTAAATAACAGTTCGTCTTACTTTTCTACTTTATTGATTTCCTCAATCCGAGCCACGTCGTAGTTTCTTCCGGATCCAGTGTTCAAATTTTTATTACTATATAATAAAGTATTCCTTAAATTATTCATACTAAGTCCTTAAACTTGTAAGGGTTTCCGGAGAACCCGAAGAACTTCCGATTTTCGGTTAGGGGCGCACACCGCGATTCCTATTAGTATTATATTGGCGCAGTAGCGTAGCGTTCGATAAAAAGATTGATTATAGAGAAAATTATTTTACGGAGAAATATTAGATTTCGAAATCAAAGTTTCATCCTATTACTTCGTTTAAACTTTTTCTCTCCTTAATAAATAATCAGGCACATAAAGTGATCAGGCAAGGAAATTAAAATAAAACAATAAAGTCAATACCCCGCAAGCTGCCACTCGGCGTGTGGCAGGAGTAGCATGCACCATGATCCTACTTCCCTAATCATTACTATAGTGTAGATATGATTTCTTTATATGAGTAGTTATAGCAACTGTTCTTTGATTTCCAGGCAGTGTTAAAAGGTGGGTGTACACATGTCCGCATGTGACTGGGTGGACGTTTAATATCGGCTGCATATTCAATTTTCAAGATTTTCAGAAGTAAGTAAAACTTCTGATTTTAGCATTTTAATTTTTAGTATGAAGAAAAAGTAGGATTATAATTTTTAGGGTCATAAAAGCTTTCAATTGACGAATTATGGCTTTTCTTCAAATCAAGTAAGTGTGTGAATGTTAACTTTTCGGAGAAATGTTGTTAATTAGCAAGACATGAATCTCTACAATTCATTTTGATTTTCGCGCTCATGCTGATTTCTCCCAGGAAACGACATCGAGAAGAAAATGGAAAGTTGGACGTCAATATGTGAAAGTATCTCTCAAAACCTTTCGTTAATCCTCGTCTTTACAACTGGGGGCGTAGCTCAGATGGTAGAGCGCTCGCTTAGCATGTGAGAGGTACCGGGATCGATACCCGGCGCCTCCAAATTTTTTTCTTCCTTTTAAGAGATCAATTTCACCTCTAACACCTATCTTTAGAAGCGCAAACCACATCTCTACCTCACTTCCGGGGTTTCTTACGGAATGAGCACAAAATTAAGGTTAGATAAACCAGTTTAGGTTTGATTTTATTTCGTTCTACATCGATACCTGCAAGCTGCTTATTGCCGTTTTTCTACTAATCTGATGAAATGTATGCACATTATAACTTTATCTGTTTCTTTATCATTAAAAGTTAGCTGATATTATAAGATCGCTTTCTCATACTTGATGTCTTCCTTGTATTTCATCTTTAAAATGTAATTTTTAAAATTTTTAACGAAGTGCACCGATTTATTGAAAACAAAGTGCAATAATTATAAATAGCGACCATGGAGATTCTCTTATTGAGATAATCGTAACTTAGGATCTGATATTACCCTTGTGTCTGATCCTCAGATCATACGCATAATAAATTGTTTTTTTTTTAAGTATCCCTTGAAACGCGGCCACCACCACTACGTAGGTATCTTTATGAATTCGTTTGAATTGCTCGCTCAAAAGAGAATCCTTTGAGAATGGAATGGATAATTTTGATTTGATCGGAAGAAGTATCTCTCAAAAGGTTTTGCTGATCAAATTGTCAACAACTGCGGGCGCAGCTCAGATGGTAGAGCGCTCTTTTAACATGTGGTAGGTACAGGGATTGATGCCCGGCGCCTCCAGTTGTTTTTTTTAAATAACATACTGGATGAATAGTGGGTGTTTTCGGTTAAGGGTAATATTTTCTGGTTTACGTCAGTGGAATGGTTGAATGCTTATGCGAAACCCAAGAGAGATGCTGACGCTGCACAGTGGGCTAGAATCGAAAAAAGCGGTCAAAAATGCAAAAATTGTTTTTTTTTTGAGTGAGGACTTTGAAACTTCCTATGGCTTTTCATGACTGCATTCTGCATACGACTCTGCAAGTTATTCACCTTAAATTCTACGTATCACATTGATACTGAGGGTCAAACTTGACAAAGTTTTGCGAAAAATGCGTCTTCCATTTTTAGCAAAATTCTTAAACTTTAAGCTGATGCTGAACCCCAATGAGAAAATTCATCGGGTAATACATAATTTCATACTATAAATCTATCCTTTATTATAGTTGATCTTAATGACAACCGTTGAATATTTGCATACTTTATGTAACAAAATGGAGGACCGTTTTTATAGAGCAAATGCTTACCTAAAGCGAGGAAAATATTAGAAATAGACACGGGCTAACTTATATCACGGTGTTCTGAGAAGCTTTCTGGAGAGGAATCTGGAATAAATTCTTCCGCCGATAATAAAACGGACTTCGACATCGGTGTAAGAGCCACGTCCGCGCGGTGGAGCACCGTTAAATATCATTGTCACGGTTACAAAAACTATGATCAGCATTTGAATGTAAACATTAAATTTCCAATAGTAAACAAACAAACTACTCTGAGGCGCGTTGGATAATTATTTATTTTTTAGTTGGATAATTATTTATTAATCCTTCCACTCTGTAGAATGCAAGATTAAAATTTCCTAGCAGGGTCTTAAACTACCGTGGAATAATTAATAACATTTACAGCCTGAGTAAAAAATGATAACAACTAAAAATTCCCCATAAGACTGCCGAATGGACAGCGCAACTGATTGAAAAGTGACCTCTGTCAGACTATGCCGTGCCTTGGAAATATCCACCGCAATCCTAGGATAGCAGGTAAACGAAACAGTTTCTTCAGATTCTACATTAAAAAATCTCAGGCATTGACGTGGTATAAGAGACCTGAGAGTGCGGTTGTATTCATTAATTTATCCCAAAGATAGTTCGAAAAAGGTGTCTGCCATTTTGCTAAGTAAAATGAGTAGATCTTTGAGCGCAAAAAGTATAACGAATCAAATGGTCAGGAATTACTAGAATACTGCTTCGTTTCTTCATCAATTTCTTCCGATAGTGTTTACACTGAAGCAAACTTGAAAGTTTTTCTAAAAATTCCGTAAATATCCGTTTCTGAGAAAATTGGCTAAGTTTTACATCCTGTTTCTTGTAAATTCGTACAGATAACGAAAAATTTCGTAAAATTCCGTGAAATTTAATCTTTTCTGAAAGGCTATGCAAAGTTTCAAGTCATAAGAGGTTATAAAAATGCCATTTGATGGATGAAGAAAAAGGCAGAGAAAAGTAAAGGAAAGATAAATTTAGCTCAAAAAAAACAAGAAAGGTATTCCATTCCTCAATGTGTGTATGGAGGAATAGAAATTAATGTATTGAAGTGTAATAAGTTAACTATGGAAGAAGGAGTTTCATAGTAAATTACTCATCGTTAGATAACAGTTTTTCTAATAAAATGTGATAATGATTTGCATGTGGTAGGAGAATTCTTTTCTAATTAATTGATATATTATTTGATTACTAGCAAATGCCCCCGTCAAGCATGACGGAACTTAATTTAGCTTAAAAATATATCTATTATCGTCTATATCTGGTTCTCCTAAGCACAAAAAATTCCGACGTAGGATCAGAATAACTCAATATATTTCCTACCGTTATTTATGGTTTTTATTCTATTGTTTTCAAGTCACGAAAGCCTACTTTATGTACATTTCTTATAATAATTATAAGAACTGATTATCCCCGTGCACTTAAATGGGATAATTCAT
>KZ308748.1:836700-906802 GCA_000376725.2 Ladona fulva
AACTTTTATCTATTATTTTATAATTTTCCTGCGGGAAGGCCTTAATTGAATTCATTATTACTACTTGCTCTGTAAGTTAGTGTACCAGTTTACTTTGGATTTTTAGTCCATTCGAGATTTTAAATTCTTGATTCCTTTGATAAAATATAACTAACCCGTGTGGGTTAAAATTAAAATTTCTAAATCGTGTCATCTGGGTTCCGAAAGTAATCAAATTACATTGCATTCTCATGAATGTTTTCCTCAAACTATTCCAAGAAAAATTTATTTTTGTACTAAAAATGTCTTTCATTAAATTAGTTATAGTGCATCATAACCTTTTCACTCAATTTTTATTTTGAAGTAAATATTTTTGCTTTACATTTAATATGGTTTCATATTTATGTTACGAAAATCATTTTAATTGGATATTACGCCTGAAATTAAATTCATGAAGCTAAGGATGAACTTAGCCTTCCGGCTGTAATTCGTTTCCTGTGATAGAGTTTCAGAAGAAAGCAGTTATATATCGGATGTTTTAAGAAACAGTCGAATGAGTATAAATAACCATCCTAACACGATCGGTTCAAGATCTTCTTAAAATTGAGCAGCATTTTTTCTCATCAATTCAAAGCAAACATATGCATCACCATTGCAAATTTACTGAAAAGAGGATATTGCAATGGCGTTCTCTGTTTTCAATGCGCTTGTTCCATTTAAAAAGGCTTTCGATTACCTTAAACCTTGTTCGGACCGAAGCAAGTTTCCCTTTTGGCTTCTGCTTCTGGGAAGAGCACAATTTCTTCGCTGCGCCTTACTCGGGTTCGCAGGCATTGCAGTTGAGAAGCTCTCTCGTATTCTTCTACGAATCGATATCGTTTGTCATTCTGGTCAAGGGAAGGACTGATTACCCAATTTTAGAAGGAATACGTGTGATACGTGATTATTTAATTATCATTTTTTGGTTTGTCGTTCTTAACAGTTCAAAATATACACAATTAAATAGCTCTCTGGATATAATAGTGGCTTCTATGAATATTGTGGGTTGGAAAAATCGAACCTTTTTTCAAATTGAATTTGAGAATTAAAGTATTTAGGAAGTAATCGTTTTTAGAGCTTTTAATGATTCATTGTTTTTAGAGCTTTTAAGGATCTAGTGAAATTCAATCACGTATTAACTAATTCATATGTAATTGAAACACATACATATTTAATTATCAAATCATAGTTATAGCGTTTGTAACATTTCCGTTTTTAGATTTTGTTGGCACTGTCAGTAGGTTTAGAAGGTTCTTCACGACGAATGGTTAATATTGGAGTTTAAAGGTTTAATATTAAATCGCCGCACTCATCTCCGAAAAATTACGTTTAGCTATTTCTGCTGAAAATCGAGGCATATTAAGTGCTACTACTAGGTTACTATATGAGGATCATAGCAATACTTATTTCTATAGTTGATATCGCTAGCTTACTACTATTTTTATTGTTATCATAAATTTGCTACCTTTCTTGTGTACTTTTATTCATCTTGCGTTATTTGGATTAATTTTTCGCACCTCATTTTTCATCAACTCGCGATTTTATTAATAAAGGCCGAGCAAGTTAAGAGTTGGTCCAAATTGAAGAATACACACGTTAGGGCCTTTATTACAGTAGATTGAGATCTCTTTAATCGGAAGTGTAAATTGATTGGTGTCACAAAGGAAAAGAAACAATTTTAAAACACGGTATTTCGGAAAATACCAAGGCAGGACGACAGGAGCGAGGACGCTGACTTGAATAGCTGAGTAAAGATGCTGTTATATAGTATCAGAAAGGAGGATGAGCTGGTATTTCCAGTCTCACGTACTCTATCGTAAAATAAATAAGGTGCCAATATTACCAAAGTGTTCGAAATTTTTGCACAACTTCAGCAGTATTCAGGAGGATGGATTAACCTTAATTAAACCGGATTAATCCTTGTTCCTTGTTTCCGTTTATAAGATGTTATTTGTTAGCAGAAATGAAACGATATATGCCTAAAAACTCAATGAGTACTCGTAAATCGTAATTCGTAATAAAAACTCGTTTTTGCCACTCCATCGGTTAGTTAGTGCCACTGATCAGTAGAAGAAAAGAGCAAATTTGCTGACGTGATGTACGCTGAAGCCAATTAATCTTAAATTTAGCCAGATATTATTATTTTCCCTATGAAATTTATTGCTGTTCATACCGTTGTGTAACAAACTAACAAAGGGCCATTGGACTAACAAAGGGCCAGTGGATTAACCACTAAGGTCCTAGAAATGCGATAACGTATAAACTACAATTCTAGGACTTGCATCCTAGTTTAACTTCCTTCTGGTATTCTTTTTCCAATTTCGCGAATCGTCTATGCCAGTAGATGAAACACACTCTTAAATACTTTAATAGATTCCTCTGATAACTATTTCCATACACCAAAAGTCATAATTTTATTCTCTTTCTTGGAATTGTAATTGATAACTCGAGTTTACGCGCCCATATGTTTTTACCAGTCTGCATTCTTCGCGTAACTTGAAGAAAAGAAATTTTTCCCAAGGCAGTATCAGGAATGGTTGCGTGTGTCGGTGGGTCTACGGAGAGAAAATGCATAATTCATACATTTGTACCTGAAAATCAGGAAATAAAGTGAATAGTAATTTTGATTGTGTTAAGTGAAGGCATCTCAGTGGAGTACTTTGGAAACGTAAGCGGTGTTTGCATTCGCAGTTATTTTATAATATTTACAGTATTTAAAATAATTTGAGGTCCTGGTGCCTCCCTCAGGCGCTCTATTCTACGCCACCGATGGATTTTTTAAACGAGCAGTTGAAAGATGAGTTCAGTGATGCTATCTCTGATCAAAAACTTCTTTCCATTCTTCTATCGGAGGCTTCTAGGAAAAGGTACGCCCCCGACACCTATGTAAATATATTTCATCAAGGATTATGGAAAAGGTGTTGAGGTGAAAAGCGGCTGAATCATGTGTTCATATAAAATCAGCTCCATCTCATTCATTACGAGATTCTTTCTTTCTCAATCGATTATAATAACCTAATTACTATTTCTGTCCGTTTTCTGTATCTTCAAACAAGTTATATGTCTTGTAAAATTACCTCTAAATGCAATCAGGGAGTGGAAACATTCAACAGTGGTGTCTTCCCTCTTGGATTCCTGCGGCGATGCTTTCATGAAATCCGCGCATGTTCGCTAATAACAAGCTCGGAATTGCGTGTTTACTGCTTGTACAAATTTGGTACCGTAACCTACGTGATTGTCAATCTTAATCTGACATTAATTGCTTAAACCCGTTGGGATCCTCTGATATTTCTTAACAGCGCAGGATTTTATGGTTTGATATCAAGAGATCCATTAACCTTGTGAGTTAGGTGCATCGATAAACTTTTTCTCTCTTTTTGCTGTGTTAAGCTTTCATTTGGCGACCCTCCAACGCTGAGTCACCAGCCTAAGGCTCGCAACTGGAATGATGCTTCGTACAGCACATCTAATTCCACGCACTGCGGATTGTCTCCGATTTTTCCCCTCCGTTTATTATCTGTAAAGTCACATACCTGAAAGCTGCATGTTTCCTCACACCAAGAGTACCCAACCTGGGTATAACTCCTGAGGGGCATAAGTGTACTAGAATAATAGTTAAATACTTGTTATAAAATTATCGCAAAAGTCGTTGTTTCAGGTACATTTCCAAACTATTCCATGTTGAAAATCATTAGAAAAATTTAACATGCTATTTCATGCTGGTTTCGTGACTAAATTTGAAATTTTGCTTATTATTATTATGAAAATTAGGTGGCACGAGATCCAGATGATCGGTAACCCCTGCTCTACGCCATCAAATATCAAGAACTGTGGAGAGAGAGGGGCTTACTGGGGAAGATGAGGAGTGGGGTACTTTGGCTTTGATTTCTCTCTGAGCCAAAAATGGTATAAAATTTAGAAATCCAACGAAAGCCGTCTCTTCGTCCATTTTAGCGATTGGTGTAGAATTACGCAAGACATCAGTTGTTCTCACAGATTTCATCCATATCTCTCTCTTTCTCTAATTTTTCACTGTAATTGCATACGACTTAATCCTTACGCTGCTACAACTCTTGTGCGTAACTCGCTATTTTTAACCCCGGAATCAAATATTCGATGAAACTTTGTTATCTTTTCCATGAGTCGCATACTTAATAGTACAAGGAAAGATTCCTTCCTCAAATCAAGATTTATAGACTCCTAGTTCGGAGTTTACCTTTCTATTCTATTACATACGGAATCTAGTCGTTTTATAGCCATACTTCCGATGCTTTCTGAATTGAAATTGATTAGCAGGCATCGGTCATTTACGAATAAACCCACGCAATGCTGAAGCACAATGTGTGGTATGCGAAAGCCATCAATTTGGTTCAACGGCGAGTTTTAAGGTCCTTCCTTTTTGGGTAGATCTTTGCCAGTATGGGTGGTCCGAATGGCGGAGAGAAATGCGGTTGCTCATTGCCGCTACTGCACGTCATTTCGCATTCGGGAGTGTCGAAACACCGCTCTTACAAAGATGGGAAATTTCTCGTAAAATAAGGCGAATTATTCTGTGCGATAAAAACGGCTTTATTTGACGAAATGCAGGGTCTTATTTTGCTCCTGACCCTTTGTCAAATATATACACGAAAATATTTGAAACTTGAGATAGAGAACTAAGAATTAAACGTAAAAAGGCTAATATTTTGGAAATAATAAAAGATAGATATCGTGTTCTGTTGCAAAATAGCTAATACGTAGTTTGATCACAAAAATATCTCCAATGATAGTTCTGAAGCAAATTAATAATTAAGAAAATATATCGCGAGAGGACTTCTTAGTATTGAAACTGAATCCTATTTCTGACCGGAAAAAAACGTCTCACGTCAAAGGTCAATATATAAAAGATATATTTCGCAATCCAAGAGAAGAAATAACGAAACGATGAGTCTTTTTATTCGAACAATTTCAAAATGAGCAACAAAGTAAAAATGAGCCTCTATAACCAGCCATATGTCGGCTTTTGTGAGAAGGGGATATCAAAGTCTGTCCCAGAAGTGAAAACTTATAGTCTCCTACAGTACTCAACACTCAATACAAAGTTATTTCTTCACCCCAGTAATGTAGATGGCTTATTCTATTACTGTATTATAAAAAAAACGTCACAATATGTTGCGAAATGCGTATTTTTTAGTATTCATTTGGTTTACTGGAATGTAGAATCTCTGGTATATTAAGAATAGCTACTAAAATTGAGAGTGTTTTAATAGAGTTTGCTTGGACGGAGGACATCTGCGATACTAACACCATTGTCCATATATTGACTGCTTTCGTAGCAGTGTCCGGGCTTTTGATAGCTCAAGGAAGAAGGGAATATTCAAATAGAAGAAAATCTTCGAAACAACGAATGTCCGTTTACCTTCTATAACATCTTATTCTCACGTTAAGAATGCTAATGATGATATTATATTAATTTTGGCCAATTTCGGAACTATTTCTGTAGAATTCACAGGCAAAGTTCCTAATTTATAAGTCAGCACACCATTGTCAAAGAATATTTCCGATGTCATTCGATACTTTTTTAATTGTAAGATACTTTGTAAAGTTTTGAATAGTTATCTATAGCGGTTTTAATATTTAAATTCATTTTATCTACTCTAGTTGTGATATTAGATATTAGAGATGAAGGTGCAGTTTTCAAAATATGTGTTTAATCTAAAATACGGAAGTATTCTGATAGCAAATGATTTTGTCCCTCTTAGGTCATGATTATGGCTGACTTCAAAAAACTTCTACTTTCTCAAGTTTTCGTCCCTGCGATCGGAAAAAAATACTCCTTTAATTTGTTAGCATGACTAAAAGGAAGACCTAAATAAAGGATAATATAGAAATAAAGTAATTAATTTAAAAAAATAACTTTGTTCATATACCAACTACCAGTGGCATAGCCTAGGGTTGATTATGTGGGCTCCAGACACTCCCTTAGGGTCAGTGGGGTACGGATTCCCCCTTCTGGTCCTGGCAACTTATTATTAGAAACACCTCTATTTGCTCGTTAGTTGGCCCGTGCGTTTCGTTTATTAGAATTTGAAATTCAGAAATATTAGAGATTTCCCTCACATTCAATCGACTATCTTCATCCTACCATTAATTTTACATACATTTCTTTCGATACTCATCTTTACAATTACTAACTCCTTGATAAGATAGATAGATAGACTCTTTATTGGCGAGGTTAGGCCCATATGGGCATCTTTTCCACCTAACCTCGTATGTCATTATAATATGTACAGAATATAATTATAACTAAAAGAAAGAATGCGGTGTGGGAAAAGACATTGCAACTGATGGTTGCCAAAGAAAAACCCCACGTTGCGGGAAAACATCCACAGAGAAGGGGGGTGAAAAAAAACCACGAAAACACAATTATAAAGAATATGATATATTGATATTGATATATTGATAAGAAAATGAAGGTAACACAAAACAAAAATCTTCATCCCTCGGTAGGAGCCGATTCTAGCACTGCGATAGAGTGGGATATTCCCGATCAGTCTCTTCAAAGGGAAGAACTTCAGATGAAAAGTCGCTTGACGGTGTCCTTTTGTAGGAAACACAATTTATAAAGATTTCAAATCAACCACAACGGTGAAGTGTACGGTGAAGAATTAATGAAACGATAAATTCTTTCACAATAAATAGTTAGTGACTTAAAAATTAATTATAAGCAATTTAGTTATTAATTAAATTCTCATTCCTTCAAATTATAGATTTGTCTGCTTAATATTACAAAAGTAGGAATAGTAAATGATATAAGGCAGAAAAATACTGATCTCAGAAGAAGTTATTTCTTTTTCTGCACTTCAAGTAGAATTATAGAATGCTTTTTCTGAAAATATTCAATTAGTTCATCGCGAATTACATACATTTTTTGTTTAATTCATATTCAGTACGGTTAATTAGGAAAATGTATTAATGTATTTCAAATGTTAGCTACTTTTCTTTCAACTATGCCGATAAATAAATTATACAAATGTTTTCTCTTCCCTTGCAAAAGCAAGCGTTTACTTGAGCAAGGATAACATTGCAATTTGTTCCCGTGACTTACGTTGGTTTTAACTCCGTTTTTCAATCCGCGATAGCACTCGCCCGCAGGGAATCTCCAAGCGTCGTTATTGAACAAAAAGGGGGCTAACTTAAACCCCAATCTTAGAGATTCTTTCAACTGGTTCTTTATTCAAATACCTGAATTGCAGCAGTGTAGTCAATCAATATCTTTTGTATTGGCCTCTGTTAGTTATCCTTTTTGAAACTCAGATTAAATGTCTCCTAGAAACTGAATCCTTCTCAAATCTTAGTGTTCGTAAAAAGTGCATGATCGAACCGAGAATAACTGGAGCTTTCAACAAAATGATACTGATAATAAACAAATACAAATATTTCAATATTCTTAGTAACGCTCCCCACTGGAAATTCGCAGGATCTATTTATGTAAATATGAATGTTTTCATTTATGGTAAAGTTGTAGGAGAAAATCTTTCCTAGATTGTAAGCAATTTTGCGTTTACTTTAGTGATTACTGACTGGACCCCCCCCCCCCCCCCGAAGACAAATCCCGGCTGCGCCCCTGATATATATATTATATATATGTATATTTGCATTTAGGTCACTCATATATTTTTGAGCCAGTTCTATCCCGCATCAACCCAATTAAAAGTTCATTCTTTTATTTCTTCATTCAGCAAATTATGTACTTATTTAGGCTAAATAATCGAAACCTTGTTTATTCAATGAACGAACGGAAGCGCCATTCATTTCTGCAGAAGTCGTATTCAGCGGTTCGGAAAAAAGTAATCGGAGCACTTCTTAAGTGCCGACCGGCCTTGAAACCAATTTTCATTCATTCTTTTTCGTTTTTCAGATTCTAGCGGCGCATTGGAGAGAAAGAAAGGAGACGAATGTATTTAGCACCCAATTGCGGCGCAAAAATAACACTTTGCAGGGTCACGGGGGAGGTCAAGAGACCGTTGTATTTTCAAGATTTTCCGTCTTCTATTGAGTAGGGGATAAGCTGTCGAACAGGTTGAGCCAGAAAAGGGCCGAAGTGAAAGCGTCTCGGATTCGGATTGCATCCATACGCCCCCTACCGCCGTTAGACGCCATCTGTCCAAGCAAATGTTGATATTGCGAGTGGTCATCCGAGTAACTGCTGGAGAAGTAATGGCCGAAGGAAGAAAAAAGTGGAGGAGGGCACGGCTATGGACCGCAAGAGAGGGAATGTGCAACATGAGTTCACAAACTAATAATGATAACTATATTTCTACAATGAATGGAGTATATTTTTATTGAGGAAAGCACTCAATCCTCCTGTTCGCCTCATTCCCTCTTCGAATATTCTCGTTGCTATTTCTTGAGTGTCTAACTATGAATTGAGAATCCGACGTTCCTTATGACAATACAGATATGTATCGGATTGACTGCTTTTAATCTGAGAAACTCGCAGAAAACCATTTTTCAATCTAATCACGTTTATCTTCAGCAAATGAGTGAGAATATGCTTCGCTACCTTAAAATATAGGAAGTACAAGGTAGTATTTTCCTACTTAAAGCAAAACGTTTGTTCCTCTAACGGAACAATTAACCAATGCTAAACTTTTCTGAAATCCCGAGTTATTCTGTAGAAAAGTAGCAATTCATCATAAACAATGAGGGCTTCATGTTAGAGTTCAGTGATAACACAATCCTTTTCTTCAAATTATGAGCGTCTGCGTTATAAACTATTTTCAGCTCCGCGGAGCATTTGCAACCAATCGAAGCCTACTTTAATTTGCGAAATTTTCATCTCTTATTCACTTTCCAATGTACACCAGGGTTTTGCGAAACTTAGCTTGGGAAAATGCTTGCCTAAGATTAGGCCCAAGTAATAAAAATATAAATTTATTGCTTCTCTAAATTTGCCAAATCAAGTGAAATTGAGAAATATTAGCCTAACTTAACCGTAGTTCGGCAAATCCATCAGATTTATAAATACTCGTAGCACTCATGGAAGAAACTTCATCTCATCCATGTTACTTAGTACTCTTATAACCGTAAATATTGCAGTTTTGATTAATCTTTAGGCGAACGAAACCGGTTACTAGAATAGATTTCTTTTAAAAATTCTTTTCTGAGAATAATTGTTGAGGAGCAAACGAAAATATACCCAATTTAAGATGTTGTTGAAAAACAGTGATATGTTGGAATTAAGAATTTTACTTTGAAAGATTACAATGGTTTATCGGAATGGCTAATGTCCTTTAAGGTTGCGCTGTGCTGGAAAGAGGCTTCGACGATGAATTTAAATTCATGTATCTTTTTAACATTTGAGAATGTATTAATTTTAGCAAGAGGGGAAGATTTGTTAAATCAACTGTAAAACATACTAACAGCTCATCAGAGGACTGGAAGTGGTAAACCTTTAACCTGTTAAAGCTGCGCGAAATGCTTTTAGGTTCAACGATTAGGTGTAATATATCTTGACAAGTTGGGGGCTTTAGAGCTCTATTTTACTCCACCGCAGAACAAATACATTGGCTTATGAGTCGTGCCAAAAGATGCGTGCGCGAGTGCCAAAAGATGCGTGCGCGAAGGGACTGATTCCGATCAAAGATTCGGATAACAGGTTTAAAAAGTCAGGGCCCCTCTACCGCTCCGATTAATAAAACTAAAATAAATGTGAATGAAAGAAGATGCGGAAGGTTTTTTATCATCAGCGGGTGGTGCGAAATGATTCTATCAAAAGGGGAATTCTCGAACGTCATCTGAAAAAGCCGAAGCAGGATTTCCATCTTGAATTACATTAACCCCGCTGACAAATATGCCGTTAATTTCATCAGTTTAAATTAGAATGACCCTTATGGAGTAGTTTCAAAACGCTTCGTCTCCTTCCAAAGATGAATATACTTTGGGTAAGAAAATCTTATCGACACCTCGGACATAATCGATATCGCAATGATAAAGGGACTTAATGAACGGCGATCTTAAGAGGGTGGAGTTGGACAGAAACTTCATCGAAGTTGCCCCATCAATCACAAGCCTCCCGTTTCTTTTCCCTCCCTCGGCGACCTTTGAATGCTATCGTCACCACGAGAGAAACACAGCTTTTGGGACACGAAAAAAATTAAAATATCAACTCCCTATATTACCTTCCTAAGTGCGAAAATTAATCAGTTTTTATCGCTTCCAGTTGAAATAAAGATTGAGAAAGCAGCTTTGTTAAGTTTGACGCAATTCATTGGAAATAAATGTTAATGGTCAGTTGCGGAATGAATATATTAACTTCGAATTATTGACGGCGTGTGTGTAAACCATCCTTCCTAGGAGTTTTCGTGCTTCATATTTTACTGCAAATTAAATATTATTCGCTGACAAAGTCAGGTAAAGAATAGAATGAAAAGATGCGTGGTGATTTAAAAATTGAAGTTCACTTTATTTAATCGTTTTCTTGATGTTTTCTAGTAATTGATTGAAACCGTACAGACAGCTCTTATTCTTGAGCTGTTTCCTTAATCAATGTCTTGTTTGTAACCTCATCAATTTAAATTTTAGCAGCAGTATACTTGAATATCATAAGGTAATTACTACGTTACTGAAAGGGAGCTAATTGACCGAACTATTGGTAGATTTCTTTCCATTTGCGGGCATCCCATTGGTTGAAATTTATATGGACCCCTCGTGCCCCACCTATCGGCAGTGGTTGTTAACACCACAAGTCTAATTATCTAATGTTTCTATCGCTTCATTACGCAAATGTAATGTAATGTTTTATGCTTAGCAAAATATTCTGAGGTACATTTCATAAACGTAATTTATATGAAGGCGCTCCACTCGTTTCTTTATGTGTACTTTGGTTGGTGTTTGAATAGAAACTGAGAAACTGAATGACAGACTATATTTAGCTGCAGCAGTAGTTATGACGTATATCTTTAACCTTTCTTTAACGATTAGGACAAGAGTTGGCAAAAAGCGGTAGTTTAAAACGTCCCGAGGAGAAATTGGTGAAATCCACTATTCAATTTTAATATCTCTAAGATTGGTTGGTTATCTGTTAGATTATTTAAGTTATATTATTTAGTTTGCAGTTCTAAATGTTACCGAATTTCTCAAGTTCTAGCGGTTAATCCAGTTTTTATTTTCATGGAGATTCTCTAATCTCACAGAATTGGAAAAATTCTGTATTATTTTTATTTAAAAAACGTGAAGAGTACTAAGTAAATTTTCTTTCCGACTAAGGGAAGTGTTGAGTTTCCTTTTATGATTTCCAGTCCTATAAATTGTGAGTTATTTAAGCATTAAACCGAGGGATATTTATAAAGAAAACACCCATCTGTGAATCTATCTGTCGCCGATTTGCAGCTATGTATTTTTTTGGTAGCCCACCGAATATTACTCTGGGTTTATTAACGGGTACAGATCTATTAATTTATTAAGGATTATGATATAAAATTAGATTTAATCCACAAAAAAATCATTAATAAATTATGGAAATGTTCCACCAAATATTGCTTGATATGTTTCGTTCCGGGTATAGATCTACATCTACATCTACATTAGTACCCTGCAAGCCGCCTTTCGGCGTGTGGCAGGGGGTGCAAGCACCATGAATTTACTGAATTTACTTCGCTAATCTATTACTTTCGCGTATCGTTCGCGGAAAAAATGAATTCTTGTATCGATTCGTTTTAGCATCTATTTCTCTGATCTTTCTCGCAGTGTCTGAACGGCCTATGTAACACGGGGGGCGCATTATGTCAGCTACATCATCTACGAACGTGCTTTCTCTAAATTTATCAAAGAGATTTAGTCTTTGTCTAAGCCTTCTATTTTCTAAAGATTCCCATCCCATCCCAGATCTTTCTTTAAAACTTATCAAAGGATCCAAAAAGTCCGTAAGACTAAAAGAATAACCTGGAAATGAAAAGAAAATCGAATTATTTTTTAATCTTCACACAGAAAATAAATATTTTGTATTTATCGCTATCATTTCCTTTAAATTTCTTAGTTCGGAGAATGCAACTCCTCAATAAATTACTAATTCACATGTTAGATGTTTATGAGATCTTAAAAAAACCTGCGAAAGTTTCATAAAAAAGCAATTTGTGAAGTATGGGCGGGGAAAGGGCGAATCGTCCCATCAGTGACTCTTCTGTCGAGCAAAAGGTTTGCCCAAAACAGTATGTCACTTTTCCAATGGGTTTTCCATCGTTCTGCGGACAAATCATAATTGTATACATTTCTTGTTGCCTTCGATCAGCGCTGACTCATCCGTTCTAAAATTCGCTTTGCAGCAAAATGAAGCTCACTTTTCGTTTTCCTTTCGCTACCTACGTTATTCCCGAGCAAAAATCTCTCTCCCCAGTCACTCTCCTCTCACGACCTCGCACGCATCTCTCCAGAGGTTAACGCTCTGCACATTTCCCCTCCGAAGGCGACCCCGAGTGACTCAGACGCGGGATTTAAATCTGCTGCGAGAGTGGGAAATTTGGGGGCGGTGGGTGGAGTCTCAACACGTGGGTCTCCTCGGCCTCTTCCGTAGCCGCGACATTTCTTCATTGGCCTCTCATAACATCGAATCCAGCGTGGATCTGTTATTTACAGTTTAAGAAAAATGAGAGTTTAAGACCGATAAGAACATCGCTCTTGGTACCAATCTGTCGGTTAAGTCATCAATCAGTCTGGTGAGGACCTATTGCACTCCAGTATTAGCTACCTAAACCTTGGAGAGGGGAAGAGGCAAGGTGAGGAATGAGGTAGATTGACCCTGCTTTCCTCACTAAGCCGAAATTATACGCGAGGAAAAAACGATGATAACACATTTCATAGCATTCAGTAACGAGCGACAGTGAAGATGGATGGATGGTGAAGAAATAGATTTTCAGCACTTCAAGAAGTAGAACTGGAAGTCAAAGTCATGAAAGTCGTGAAAGCAACGGCAGAAGTAGCAAGCTCACCAAAAAGACCAAAGGATAAGAAGTTCAGCGACAGAACCAGGAAAATGACGAAACGACGAAAGCAACTGAAACACTCGGACTTGCCAAAGGAAAATATCGAATATGTCGAGCTATGCAAGTCTATCAGAGTGGCAATGAAGGAAGACGTGAGAAATTTTAAAGAAAGAATTATTCAGGAGACTATAGAGAACAAAAAAAACCATGAAGAAGGACAGACAATACCTAGCAATGGGAAAGAAACAAATCTTGGTCGTCCAGAAAGAAGATTGTACAGCCACTTCCAATAGACAAGCAATACTGAGGACAGTAGCAGAATACTTCACCAACTTCAACAAGAAGACAGAAAACGTTGAAGAGGAAAATCTAAAAGAAACTAAACTCAGTAAATCCCCCCTCTATTCTCCCAGAAGAAATAACAGAGGCCACCAAGAAGATGAAGAATGGAAAGGCAGGAGGAGCAGATAGAGTTTTAGCGGAATATCTGAAAATTGGTGTTACAGAGATTTCTCCCCTTTTGGCGCAGTTATTCACTAATTGCCTTAGACAAGGAAGAATTCCCAAGGACTGGAATCATGCAAAGATTGCCCTTATGCACAAGAAAGGAAGCAAGGAAGATTTGAAGAACTACTGCCCCATTAGCCTCCATCCTGGTATTTACAAAACGTTTATGAGAGCAAAAGCTGCAAGTCTGAAAACGTCCCTGGCAGCTGCTCAGCCCAGAGAACAAGCTGGATTTCGCAAGGGATTCAGCACTATGGACCACATCCACACGCTGCAAGAAATTATCAGCAGAATGAACGAATACGAGATGCCACTAGTACTCTGCGTCGTGGACTATGCCCAGGTCGTTGACTTGGTAAGTACCTTCTCCACACTGGAAGCTCTGGAGAAACAAGGGATAGATGCTGAAAACATTCAACTCATATGCAGCATCTATAAGGACGCCACAGCCTCTGTAATGCTAGTTACTGCCGGCTTCCTACGATTTGTAGTCCCGTAACCGTCCTGTTAAATATTAAATCGTATAAAATATGTCGTTGAGTTCTAGTTATCGTTGGTTATAAATTTTGAAGTCTTCTAACCAGAGTTTTATAATGTGATCAAGTTTACATTTTTAAATCCAATATTTTACCGATAAAAAGTTGATTAACAAAATCCATAACGATTTTGACTATATCAGAAATAATTTGAGTAACTTATTCTATTATTACGTTAAAAAGTCGTTTTTATCGAATAAATCTTTTGGAGAAATTAAATTTCAAGTACTTTAATTACGATTACTTTTTCGTTCTACCTGTGAAAAAATATCAACCAGATGAAAACTAAAAATTTTCACTGTATGGTTAAACGGAGAATAAATCATGCTAAAATTTCGTGGAACTGAAGGATCACTGATTTAGTTATTATTCAACTCCAAACTCGATTATTTAGAATAATAGATTCGACAGTAGAATCAGAAACGCCATAAGATATTTTAGCGGCTGTAGTAAAGAGCCTTTTGGGCACTTTGGTCATTAAAACTTTTACAAGTTTGTCGCCATTCAAACATGCACAGATATAATATAATTAACATGAAACAGTGACATTTCTAGATATGGAATTTGTAGAGGAATCGTAGATAAACTATTAAGATACAAAGTGAAGAAAGATCGCTGTCTCATTCACTTTACTAAAGTCGGCGTCGTGGAATATCTTCAATTTGAGCGCTATTCAGTAGACCGACTTCAATTTGCGTTATAAAGTAGACTCATCTAATTAGTAAACTGGCTCTGGTTGTTACAGCAAATATACTGATGGTAGCATACTTTGCAACTTTCTATTCAACAATTACATATGGTATCATGATATGGGGAAATTCCCCCCATTGGAAAAGTATCTTTGTAATTCAAAAGAGAGTAATTAGAGCCATGGCTAAGGAGAGAATCATGCAAACCTTTATTCAGGGAATATGGAATAATGACTATGCCCTCCGCATATGCATGCTGTCTACATTTATCAGAATGTAGAAAGGTACTTAAAGCAAGTCTTCCTCTAGTTAAGGATCAGCATTACCACTTTATTAGAGGAAGAGGCAACCCCATCCCAGTTTAACAGGGAGGAGTTTTGAGGTAATGGCTTCAAAAATGTATAACAAATTACCTTCCTCAATTAAAAACAATAGAAAGGTACCATTTTGTAAAACATTAAAAGAATATCTTCTGGCTGAAGCATTTTATACTGTGGATGGATTTTAATGAAAGGCATTTCTGATGTGTAGTAGGAGTGAAGTATATGATTTTTAATAAGTGTTGTAATTCTGGTGCATTTGTGGTGTTGTAATTATTATTGTATTGACTTAATAATGATTAATGTAGTTGTGCTACTGGTTAATCTTGTAAAATTTTGTGTTTGACATGTCCTATATATACATATGTGTCTTTGGAAAAATAAATTTATTATTATTATTATTATTGAGTACGGTTCGATAGTTCAGGTTTTACTGTTCTCCCATCGTATTCTTTTATATCTTTATAAAATACATACCAGAGAGAGAGAGAGAGAGTATTTCACCCGTTACTTCTTCAAACTGATATTAGTCCTTCTTTCGTCGATTGCCAATGCATAAGAATAAATACATTTTCTTACCCGTCCAGATGCTCGCCCGCAAAACGTTGTCGCCCCAAGCGATATTCGCTTGTTATGCTCTGCCTACGGGTGAAACTGTTTCTATTACCAACTCTTTGTTTGTATAGCCACTTTGGAATTATATAAGCGCGAACCCATCCCGGACCTGTTTCCTTAACGATACTTATGAATGGAATTCAAATCCGAAATTACGTCAGTGAAAAGGTTAAGAAATGAACTCTTGAATCTTTGCCGCAACAGCTGCTTCATTTGAGTGGGATAAATGGCCTTATGAGGAGAATATGAAATAAATAATGAGTGAGGTTCTCTTAAGTATAAGCGAAGATTGAACCGCGTTCATCATGAACCGGAACTGAAATAAATTGTTCGTAATGCATGAGGGATAAACCCGCTTATGAGAATGATTTAGGAATACCTTTTGTTTGTACGTAAATCGGCTACAATAAAAAAAGTAAATTTGATACGTCGTCATTTTTCTTTCGTCCTTATTCTCAATTGTTCCATTCGTTTGTTTTGGCAAATAAATTACTCCATCCACTCCCTATTAATCTGTCATTTGATTCACTGAACAGAATAAAATAGACACTAAATCAGACTCTGTAGAGGATTAAACTATCTAAGTAACTGTCTGTGACAGTTCATCCTGCCGACGATACGTAAAACGAATCAAAAATTTAACCCAAATTTGCATAATAAGTTTTAAGTTATTTTCTTGATGGTTTTTGGAGATATTTTTTACTATTTTCCATTGGTAATAAAAATATATTTATGATTATACAATCGATAGATGTGACTCGGATCGTTAAGAAGACAGGTGTCGTTGTTGTACCAAGGAAGGCCCTTTTCAGGTCCTACAAATTAACCAATTGGAAGAAGTAAGAAAATATTGCCTCAATTTAAATGAATCAGTGGGGTATCCTTCCATTTTTGTATTCATAATACTCAGTTGGTGATTCATTATGTCACGTAAGAATCACTCTTCAAAGCTTCAGTAGCTATCGATGACTCCGTCCTTACTAATTAAGTATTGCTCATCCTATCACATGACAAATTAAAGACGATTTAAATGAATAATTAGGTAAACGATAAGTATTATCTCAGTCAAGTCTCTTCATACGCAGGAGGTGATAGATATGCACGAAAGTTTAGGCAAAGTCTTATCCTTTATTAATAAAACAATGAGACGCATTACTGTTGGTCTTGCATTGAAATTTAATTCATTGGAGGAAAAATTCCAGGGCTGATAGAAAAAATGCAGGTAAATCTTCAGCGTTCCTTAACAATGAAAGGCACTTGTTAGCCAACGATAAAACGTCCATATTCTGCCCCAACGGACTAATAAATCTGCGTGAAATGTAGCACTCTCGCAAATCAATCCCGGCTCGAAAACATCCAATTTGGAACTCAATTTCGAAGGCAATTTTCCGCTCTTCACAAACCATAGCCTCTTAGGAATGCACGCGGTCTGATTTATCGACAGTTATTCTGAAATAAAATTCCCCTAATAATTATTTCTCGATCTCCCTTTCGTTCTCTCCCCTCCTCCACCCCTCTTCCATCCCATGAACAAGCCTGGAGATGACGTCACCTTTCGAGAACCTCGTCGAGATGAATGTAGGGGTGGACTTCTCCCGCCATGAACTCGACCTTAAACCCTTCGGAAAACCCTTTGGGATCCTCGATTCTCGGTTCCAACTACCCTGAAGAGACTTCATCTACGGTAAGAAAGGATTGACCCGTCATCAACTTCTTGGAAATGAAGACGTCAGGTTTTATGGTAGCAGGACCTAACAGGTGTTTCGTCTCTTTGTGGGAGTCGATCGCGCGGAGGCGGGGAAGTGGATGAGGGAGGGCAGCGCCTAATTCATGGTCTTGTGGAACCCCTGTTTCTCTCTTCTACCCCTAGAGGGCGTTTAGATCGTCACTGTATTCGCGCACTCTATTGACCCAGATTCGTCGCAGGAGGAGAACGTCGGTTCCTTTTTCTCTCTCTTTCGAACCGCTTTTTCTCTTTTTCGGCGATTCACTCGTCGCGCATTAATCTGCCGCTGAGTGATGTATTAATTGGGGCTCCTTTTTGCGTGTGACGAGGATTAAGTGAGAAATGTAAGAAGCGCTGTGTTCGAGGCGCCGCGGGTGGCCTTTGTCCTCAATTTCCCATCGGACGCTGCACCGCTACTGCAATTGGCAATTTCGATTGCGACATTTCTTCGCATATGACCCGTTCTAAATCTCGGAATAAACACTCAGATTTTGTTTATCATTGTCAGAAAGTAGCATGTTGTCGTAAATGCGATCGATTTCTCTAATGTTATCACAGTTCAATTTTCACACCTCCCTTATCTTCCCTGAGGTTTTTTTCGAGCAATGTAAATATATTTTCTGCGATAAAATATATCAGCTTTTTCTCTACACAAAGCATTATTTCATTCCTTCTTTTATTTCTATTGGCATCGCACTTGTTAAGAATCTGTATGTATTCTAGTTGAAAATCTTGTATCATTTTATATATTTGTATTTTTAGAACTCATTCTGATAAGGGCTGAATGATAGGTGGGACTTTCTTGCTCCAATGCCGCCCAATGAAGACATTTTTATAGTAATTTTACATGTAAAGCGTACGCTAATTGTGACTTAAACTCCGTTACCCATTTTAATAAGAAAACACAGTAGCGACCGAACCATATTCAGAAGCCTTTCTTAGGAGGTGTGACTTTATTTTTTAATGGTAGGTACTTATTATGACTATAGATTTTAATTTGTTTGTAATGTCTATTTTTCCGGAGCCCTTACAAACATCCTTGTCTTGGACAATTACAGGAAATGCCTGAACAGTAACAACAGACGAAGGTTCAGACAAATAGATCCTACCTGATGATGACGCTACGCGTCGAAACCTGTGATGTATGTATTAAATCCTGTGGTAACGTTCGTAAGTTATTCGTATTCCTCTTTCATCTTTATTATGATATAAATGAAGAACAGCTATCACAAAGTTGATGCCGAAATGGTGGATTTTGAAATATCTGATCGTTCTTACTGTATGAGAAATCTAGGGTGTTATCCAAAGAAGAATTGTTGCGTATCAGAGCTAAAGTAGATAGTTAGTTAAGAATTAAAATGATACGTGAACCCGCCTTTTTGAACCTTTTATTGCCAAATTGGAAATATGCACATTTTGCTCTTCCCTGAATCTTTTCTGAAGTATGACAAATATGTTGTCAAAAACAGAGCTGCCAATTTTCTAATATCATGCTCAAGTTGCAGTAGTTTGATCTACCGATAACCGGGTCTATTTTCCATGTAAGCAGTAATAGTGTAGGCATCTTTGTACCATTGAGAGGAATTGAATCTTCGTCCTGGCATCGTGCGAACGATTAGAAGCCTATGTATGATTATTTTGTATGTAATAGATTATTTTCTACAGAAAAATTAAATTTTGCTAGGAACTAGAGAGTGTTCAAATATCTTGCGGAAACCCAGTATATAGAGCAGCAAGAGATTAGTTTTATTTCCTTTCCTACAATTGGTTTCGAACTAAATCAGAGCAATGACTATAGGGTAAATAACCCATGATTATACAGGCAATATCGTTATTAATCTATCTTTTAGAAGAAAGTTTTTCAATTCTTTTCTATGTAGGAGGCCATAGCTCAAAAATTTCAAATCTAGTTTTTCTTAATTATGCTTTCTATCAGAGGAGGAGCAAAATATGCGAACGTCTTGTAAACTTGATTTCTGCAATTTTCTGTTACAGTAACCACACAGGCTCGTATGGCGGAAAGATGGATGGCATTTTCATGTCGGAGAGAATTGCAGAAGATGAATCGGTTGATATTCTATATAAGATGTTTTAGCAACTCCCACGGTAGTGCAATATTTTCTCTCCTTCATGATCCACTTTTTTAGGAAAGATTAAAACAGCTGGATGGATGATACGCCCCGAGATGTCGACGAGTATGGACATGTCTTGCATTTCAATAAGGACCATTTTGAATTCAGAGGGAAGTTTTTATCATCACATCTTTCCTCTCAATTACAGTCTTCGTATAGTCAGCTAGACGTTACGGTAAGTTAATTTTTACAAGCGCGGCTGTGTGGAACTCGACACAGATATTGAAAGAAAGAATACTTAGTAATTTCCATAGCATCTTCAGGTGGAAGAATCCTAAAGATGCCAATTCAATGACGAAACTAGTCGAATAAAAACCCGCTACGGAAATTACTAAGTATTCTTTCGAAAAATGAAAGTTGTGGTTTGATCTGAGAAATTATCTCTCAAAATATTTCTCAGATGAGTATGTTAACAACTGGGGGCGTAGATCAGATGGTAGAACGCTAGCATGTGAGAGGTCAGGGATCGATAACCGGCGCCTCCAGAATTTTATTTTTCATCGATAATATTTTACTCTCAGTATTTTAAGAGATTTAGAGGAAATATTCCAAGAATTTTCTTTATTGAAAGAAGAACTATTTTTAATTCCCTGCAGTTATCCTCGCCAAAATATGTAACCTACGGTACAAAGGAATTGTTACAACTTCAAACCCTCAGCCATTAGCTACCAAAAACTTTGTAATGGGAATATCTTATCGATAAGTAAGACTCTCAATTTCATCAACAGACAACGTGATATCTTGACAATCATGATCCTTAAAGGTGACTGGATACCTGAATTCTCCAGCAATCAGCTTTGGAGAAAGAATAAGATTTACGAGGCAAGATGAAGAATGAGGTTGTTCGTCCTTGTATTTTTCTCTGCTCCAAAATACTGCCAGTGAAATAAGTGAAAAAGGAAAACAAGACATTTCAATTACTAACTCATTTATTCAATCACATTCAGCTTTAGGAATCTGAGCTTGGGAATGTATTGAAATGGTTAGGATTAGACAACGAAGTGTATTATAACTCTTTGATATATTTATGATTTCCTTCCTCTTAAATATAGAAAAGAAGTCTGGAAAATGAAAATATCGGAACTCGTATACTAAATCGGAAATCGCAACTAAGATTAAGAAAGATTACGTACGTGTGTGATCTTGATAGCTTGTTGGTTTACTCTTAAAAATCATTTCTGTTAATTAAGATTGAAATTCTTGCCTGAGTATTTACAAATTAGCATTTACAAGCCGTGCAACCAAAAAATAATGAACGCACATCCAATTATAAAATTATGTATCGCACAAGTCTTCGATGCTGAAATGGGATAGGCAGGAATAGTTCCGTCGTGAACAAAATAGTACATTGCCATCGGCTGCGATGCAGTTGCGTTTTCCCTCCTGATATTTTGGAGCCCTGGAAAACAAATAGGAGATCGGCTACTAATCGGTTTTGAATGTTTTTTCTTTCCTAAATAATTGCGCGCCCGAGGCTATGGTTTCAATTCGTTGTACGGCTTCGGCGACCTTGCCCTAAATCGCATTTCAATGCATATCAATCTATCATGCAGATGATATACTGCAGAAAAAAATTGCTGCAAAAGGGTATGAAATTTCAACATCGTCTTGATGAATTCGCACTTGTTTATCGCTTTAGTCCTTTGTGTGCTAGACCATGTAGTAGTAGTAGTAGTAGTATTGTCAGAAGTGCTTCGACTGGTCATTTCGCACGTGGGCCCCCACCGGGAATCGAACCCGGGATCGCTTTCACCGAAGTCGAACGCGTTGCCCACTTGGCTATCCGGGAGCCCTGCGAGACCATATCATGGAATGGTTTGTCACAATTAATGCCATTTATAATCATTCCTTTTAAAGTGTAGAGTTAGGCAACAAAAGAATACGTTATATTTTAAGTTTTGAAGCGACAACTAATTGATCAGTTGAAGTGCAACGGCTATTCGAATGTAAATGTCGGTCTTGTAGGGTTATTTTTGCTAAGCATCTAGAGAAAGTCTTACTTGTTGTGGAACATATCAAGTAATCAATTCTAAAAGAGTTTAGGTTTGAGTGAATAGAACGTTTGACTTTTTTTTGAATGTTAAGCCAAAGAAATTCTTTAAATGGCTGCTCTCATCTATCTATTTGAGTTTAAATTAACCGGAATTGTTACAGGCTAGGTACCTCATAAGTATAAATTAACTATCGAGATTAAGTTTTATTCAGAATTTAATAGAAGGTTTTTGAGCCAACCAATTTTTTTTCGAAAATAAATCGATGGAACCCAAATACGTCCATACATAAATGCAGGTTGCCAATCACCCTATCGATTGTAAATGCTTTTCTTCCAAACGGTCCAAGTATCTAGCGAACGACTGATTGAGAAGCAGTGGGAGTACATGTAATGCAAAAAGTGGCATTGAAGCAACATCTTGCTGTCGTTGCCTTACCAAAGATGTTTAGCCTCTGACCATTTGAAGAGAGCCCCTCCCACCTCGTTTCCTGCATTCTTCATCCGTCTGGAGGCGCCAGGCGCCCGCCCCTCGCCCTCATAACGCCGCCGCGATGGAGGGCAAGTTTGGAAAGCATTGCCGCTCTCTCTCTCTCCGATGACTCCTTCTAAGCACTTTCCGAGACGACTTTTATGCTTTTATATCCATTTACTCAATTTTCATTGAGTTTCGTGAGTTACTTGTGCAGTACATAGTATACTTAGAGGCTGTATTCTTGTGGAATTTCACGAGGAATGGATTAAAAAGAATCACAGTTAATGGACTAGAATATAATAACTGAGCAAAAATGATGGATTCGGCAACAGTTTTCGATCCATTAGTTATCATGAAGAGCTGCATCGTGGGATACGCATTCATAGGGTTTCCCGTATTCTAATGGTGAGAAAACGGGACATCAAATTCTGACGCGGGTGAAACCGGAACGTTTCCTTAATACTCAGTCTGAGTTGATTTCATGTGCTTTTCAGATACTCCTTGAGGAAATTTTATGAGGAATATTTTATGGAAATTTCCGTTTTAATTATCTTCAGTCGTTGAAATCTCCATATGTTGCGCTATATTCTCTCTCTCCGAGGTTTTCCTTCAAACGACTGATGAAAATCAACCAAACCAGGACAGCCCCGCCGCATGCATAGCCTGCTCATTCTTCATGCAAATGAGCCAATTTAGTTCAATGCCTTAAGATAAACACAAAATGTGTACCATGAGAAAGACACAAAACGTGCACCATTTCGCTATTTTATTAAACCATGGAAAATGATCTGATTTGAAACTGTGAAATAGTGCATAATAATTTTTCAATCAAATGTCACTCAATAGGCTTCGATTAATTTCTTAGAAATTGAGGAGTGTAAATTAAAATTTGATTCTTTTATTTTATAGTGGAAGATGGTACATAATTATGGTTATAGTGGTGTGGTATAGGCTTTTAATAGGCGTGGGAAGATTGTAAGTAACAGTAACCAGACCTCTGTAGTGGAAGTTGTTCATTGGTAGCAGCAACTATCAAGAAAGGAGTCTCTATTGCAAAGGTCACTCTCCCATGGACTACTACTTTGGATCAGTGGATTCCAAGATCTAACCCTCAATGGGCCGCATTAGCATTTAGAAAGACCTCGCATACTTGTATTGGACTAGCATTCAGCAACGTTCGTTTGTGATTGTCATTGCCTCAGTAACTGCATTGAAAATGGGAACAATTGTTTAAAATTTCTGAATATCGATCCAGATCCCAGAGAAAATTGTCTTTCGTCGAACTTCAGCTGTAGATCGAGAATTATTTATTGAACTAGAGGATTTCAAGGGGAACTTAGGAAATTGTCAAGGGGAGCGTGTTGAATGCTGATGAAATGATTACTTTGAATCTGTAACACGTACAGAATTTCGGAAGATACTTACAGCGTATGATACTTTAGCTTTTAGGTTCTCAACTTCTGAAACATTATTTTCCCTATGTCAGGACTGATAATCTCCTAGAAATATCCACTCGTTCCATCCCAAAAAGAAATAGAAGCTCAAAAATGGAGAAAACTTAGTGACGTAATATAAAACGAAATGTACCCTATACTATAGATTGCATGTAATATGCAAAAATGTCTAGATGGTTTGGTGAAACATTTAAAATAATCTGTTTGCTTATTTTATTTCCTTTTAAATGATTTAGTATTGATTTCGTTAAAAATGATCCTTTTTTCTTTTTCTCCCTTTCCATTTATACAATTCTCATTTTTTGTCGTTTCTGAAAAAATTCCCGTTTCCTCTGTAACACAATTTTTCTTGGATTCTTTCCATACAACTTTTTTCTGCATTTTTTCCCCAATTTAAGCGTTTTAGGATGTTTTCTGGTGTTGCTCCCCCTCAGCCGTAGTGCTTCTAGGGACGGATTTACCATTAGGTGCACATTATGCGAGGGGCCCACCGGGACCCCAAAAATGACCTTTTGTCATTTTCAAGGCGAATAATCCTCTGCTAAATCCGCCCCTGAGTACCGCCCAAAAGCACTTTTGACTCCACCGTTTGCGGCAGAGATAATTAGTACAAAATCGGAAAATCATTAATACAGACAATCGTTATTGGTATAATCATAAGCTGACCTCCCATACGTGACGATGAGAGATATTACCTGTTCAGCGAAGTTATCGTTTGGAGAGATTTGCAGTTCGTCTGCGTCTTTCTCGTTTTTCTAATTCACGCCTTGTCAGTTTCTAAATGTTTCCAAAGCAATCGAGATTCGAAGCCGTAAATGCGTAGGGATTTATTCTTTCAGTTGTTCATGAAATTCAACTCCATGCAGTTCTGTTTAAGTTTCGGTTCGGTTAGTCATTTCTGTACGGAGAGATTTCACCCCGTTAACTCAAAGTAACGGTTGCTTCTTTGATGTCCCGCGCCACTCGAGTCGACTCGTGTGACTCACGTTGCAATTTTCAAGTCCGGTGCGTTGTCTCAGAAGCGGCAGAACTCCCGAGGGGCGCCAAAATCGCCAAAGATCTCCTTTTTCTCCGATCGTACACCGACGCCGACTGTTACGCATTCATTTTTTCCGAGGCCTCAGGAAATGTTATTGAAACTGGGGCGCCGCAGAAAGATTTCGACTCCCGCTTCGGAACGGGTCGAATCGACAGATTTTATCTTCTCCTTGGGGCGGCGATTCAAAGTGTTCCGTCGGTTTTCGGCCAATTATCGACTGTGGAAATACGACGATGTTGTCTTTAATGATAACCAAGTGGGCATGAAGAGGCAAATTCCCGTCGAGAGTGGGTTTGGAAATAAAACAAATCAAAGTTGTTTACGGTTTTATAGAGTCCGATTTAGGGTCTATTACCAATAGTGAAACAAGGTTGAAAATAACCAGGGAAGGTGGGGTTCTTCTGACGTTCGAGAGATCGATATAAAATTAAAATTTTCCGAAAGTGAACTGGAGTATTGATTTCGAGTACTTATATGGTAAGATGGTTTGTGATATGCGGTTGGAATGACAACAAGATGAATGCAAGCGTGGTAGATGCTGATGTTTGGTCAAAAAAGTATCGCTTTGCCTGAGGCTAAAAGCGAGATAAATAATCATCACTCTTCTTTAGTTTGTTATAAAAACCTCAAATTTCTTCGTGTTATAGATCCAAAGAAGGCAAATCGATGGAAGGGAAAATTGTCGACTCCGATGTAAAAGAAGAAATAAACAAATAAGAAGAGACGAAGTAAAGGAAGAAATGTCTCTAGTCTTCGGCTTGGTATTATAATGTATACTTGAAATGGACTTAAACCGATGTTCAATTAAGGGCTCATCGTTGATGCTAATTTGGACGACTTTTGAAACCTTTTCAACATTAAAATTTGCATTTGCTTCATGTCTAATATGGAAAAGTTAAATCATAAGTGCTAATAAGATTGGGAAATCTTCCAAAAACTTGTATTTGTGGCTAGAATGTTACATGCTGCTTCAAGTGGTATCTTCTCAAGGGGAAATTGTCAGCAAAAGGTTCAGTCTCAAAATCACTTCTCCAACAAATAATTTGCCGTTTGAGTAAAATAAAAATAGTAATTATTATATTACTCATACGGCGAGGTTGGGCCAAAATGGCCTCTCTTCCACCTTAACAACTGAAGATATTATATGTTACTGATATTACACTAATAATCAAAAACAATAGACTACAGTTAATTAAAATATAGAAATATATAGCAATACATCGAAACAAACAGGCACACATAGATAAAAGATAGTTGGAATTGATAATTGATAGGCAGATAGATAGGCAGTCTAGCTGATATGTAAAAACTAATACCTATAACTAGATAAAGATACATGTAAAATTCCAATGATTAGTGTTGTGGGGAGGTTCCTTGCCTAATGAAGAGTTAACGATATATTAGGAATATCGACGATGACACGTTTCAATCCCTTTAAAGTCCCTTTAAAGATTAAATCCCTTTAAATCCCTCAATATTACTCTGTGATCGTTTTAGTTAATATCCATCCCGATAAATTGACTCTATTGATCGTAAAATCTATAATGGTAAGCCAGCTGTTTAAGAAATAACATGCTACATTCATCCCATATCAGAAACTGTAAAAACTCAAATTTATTGGGCGTCTTCGCTATTGAAGGGCGTGAGGTTTTATTGGAAAATATTTCTACGAAGTGATGAAGGAGATGGCTTCTTTATGGACTTTTATTAGAGTTTGATTGGGAAATAAGCAATTTAAAGCCGCTGAGGTCAGAGATCGGGCGCGGTGATTCCTCACAGAGCCTTGGTGGACTTTCTATCTTTTCATTTGGGAGATTATAGACGTTTGGAGAAATTTCGTCTGTTGAGTGGGTGCATCTCAATCCTGAAGGATCTTCGATTGCGGCGTGTGTGGGAATGCCCACTCACCTGTCGGACGTGAGACAGGTCTTTCGCCTCAGCCATTTCGCTCATTTTTCGCGCGCAAGTGCAAAGTAAATCCAGCAACATTAAATTTCTCTCATATTGGCTCTCTGGCGAAGCATTTACATGTCACCGTTTCTCTGGCTACTACGTTCTTTTAATGTTTGCGTCCATGATTAACGACAGAAAAATGTTAATTCATAACTGCAAATTGGTAGATGCATACTCGCATTTATAAACTTGCAATTGGTCGATAAACGGAATCGGATGGGTGTGAATTAGGATGCGGTTGGTTTTATGTGAAGATTGTTTGGAATGCATTTCATCGTATGTTGGACTATTTATGCATTAATTGGTTGCTTTCAATTCGAAGAATAAGCGAGAAATTAAGTTAGAAAAATAGCAGTTTATTCAGCTCTTCGTGTAAGTGGTGCAGAGGGACTTAGACGATATGGAAAATGGGTTGGAACTTATTTTAACATTAACGAGGTTAATGTTAAAATATAAATTAGTTATGTACAGGGAGATGTCGAAGTAGAATATTTCTCTCTTTAACGAGGTTTATTGCTTTCAATGTGGTGTGATAAGAAGATATGGTGTTCAGCGTAAATAAATCCAACGTAGTTAAGCTCTACAAGAGGAAACAATTACATCACGATTTTTAGTATTAAGTTAGTGGAATTAATATTCTATTCAGTGGAGCGACTTGGGCTAAGATCACGAACAAGTTTCACTGGAGTTCGCACGTCCATCCTTTGGCTAGGCCTAGAAAATGCTGATGTGGGCATCCCGTAAATACTGCGGGAGTAACCTTCATCCTCAGGGTGGTGATGATATACGAGATGGTGCAGCGCTAAGCGGCTGCAAAATATTTCTGCGATGAAACAGCAGCGATTGGGATTCTGCGTATGAAAACAGATTAGTAGCGGAGATAAAGTTTTTATAAATTTAGTGCGTTTAAGGAGGATCTGTCTGACGATCTGTCAATCGATCTGACGATTTCGGCTGCAAAATATGCGCGATAGTAATTTACAAAATAACCTCCTCTCCTTCATTCGGCTTGCAGGTTGTGATTGTAAACGTTGATGAAAAACTAAAACGGTTAACTATCAACATCGTTTCTTAGTAAAAGTGGCCATGCCATGACGTTCGGATAAACGATGTGAAGTAAAAATAGGCTTTCTTGAAAATGCTTGAATATATATTAGATTCTAACATGTAAGCGGAAATGATCCACAACTTTATTGGCAAAGATCTCTTGCTTAAAATTTGCCATCTTTTAAGAAAGCTTGCGAAATGGAAGTCAGAGTATGACTGGATTTTCCATGTTTCCAAATGTGAATTAGTAAAATGTCTGAAAGCGTCCAGTTACTCCTAGCAAGAGTCAAAGCCTCTCATCTGGTGAGCTCATATGTAACCCCCAAAGGATTCTTAGGTGTGCTACTTAATTTGCAACAGGTCTTGCCATTTTACGTTACTTGTGAGCAGAGTTCTTAGAGATATTTTATTGATTAAATTGGACAGAAAATTAAGAAAAGTGGATCTCTTTTTGGGTCGATGAAAATATGTAATGGAGGATCTTGGAAAAGGGAAATAATAAATTCTTCTGGCTTTTACCTCCGAGTAGTGCGCCCAAATATCGTATTAATGTCGATGAATATTAGTAGGAGCCATCATTTTACCATATTGATCTTCCTTACTTTGAGTTTTCTTCTAACAAAATTCTAATTTGATTTGGGGTGAAATGTCGATAATAAAAAGAAGGAATTTGACTTTTACGGAGGATATTTGGGGGCTTGACCATAAACATGTCAATCCGTCATTTTTTCGTCAATAAACTTCAGTCACTTTAAGAAATGCGCTAATCGAAACGTAGGCTCCACACTAAGAAATGAAACATGGACCTGATCGTTGTTCGAATAACTCATCTCGTCGAAAACTATCTTCATAATGACATACTCTATTCTTTTTTAGATGAATTTACGTCCTATGAAACAGAAAAGGTGAATAAATGCACGCGTCGTTTCTCTTTGGCTTTTTGTTTCCCTGAAAAAGGCATTGCTACCACAAGTAAAGGTGATATAGAAAGTAAATGCGAACCTGGGAAAAATATATTAATTGGATAAAGCATCCACCAGGAAAGTGAAATATTCCAGTCTCGAGTCCTGGTCCTATCCGACTTTTTTCATGTCCGTTTTTTCTTGAGGGCTTTGCTACTTGGTCCCAAAATCAAAGGAATTGAATTCTTTCTCTTGTAAACAGGCGGCGAATTTTCCAAATGGTTAAAACTTTCCTCTTGGCACCTATCTGATCGTAGACAATCGCTCCTTTTCCCCTGAGAAACCCGGTTTCTCGTGTTTATGTAAATAAAATTGCTCGTATGAATGTTTGCATTTACAAATATATCTTTTGATTCGCTATTTAAAAGATATCTGTATAAAATTAAACATTTGAAATTCGTGATGTCAACATCAGAAGTGATATATGGGGAGCCAAATAAGAAAAGAGGAAGATTTTAGGTATTAAGTAATGAAATAACAGAAGAAACCACGTGAATTTAACTGAGTAATAATCAATATATGTAATAAATGTAAGCGTGGTTTGCCCATGCGTGCCGCTTAAACTCCGCAATCCACCCAAGAAGCCCCATGGTTATTGTATGGTATGGTAGCCCTCCATCCCCTTCCATAAAGAAGGTTTCGGTTTGGAACTGCAGGGGTTGGATTCGAAGATATGGGTGTAAAAAGAGGGCATCGCACCAATGGACTTCTTATGGGAAGTGGCCGAGACTGGCCAGAATGTTCCTGAATGTTCTAGAATTTTCTAGAATGTTCGAGAATGTATTAGAATTTTCCTCAATGTTCTAGAATGTTCCAGACGGTTATGAACCATCGAAGGGACTCCCTGTTCGAAAACCCCTGACTGTTTTCTGAATGCTCAAGGAACCGGAAAAGGATTTGTGGTGGGGATACGTTCCAGCTCAGAAGGGAATACATAGGCGAACGTGAGACTCACGCGTCAGTACACTTTTGAAAATTGATTAGAGAGGATCAAGAAAAGTGAAAGTGATAGAAAGTGAAACAATCAGTAAACATTTTTAAACGTAATGAGTGAGAGTGAATTGCTTAAGGTAGTGAACAGAGTATTAAGTGGAATTTTAATGTGTTAAGTAATAATAATAATAATAATAATAAAGGACTTTATTCAGGGCGAGATTGAGACTAACAAGTCTCTTCTTACATCTAACCCTTTGTCATATGAGAAAGGAAAAGAGAGAGATAGCTTGAAAATGAAGAAAACTACTTTGTGGATTAAAAAACCTCAGCCAAGAGCTCAGGGAAAAATCTCCACTGCAGGAAAACCCCCTCAAGAAGGGGGGTGTGAAAAACCTGCGAAACCTACAGATAGAAAACTAAACTTGATGATGAAAGTAGATTAATAGATTTATAAAAGACATGAAGACAAATCAATAGAAATAAACAAAAAAGAACGAATGACAAAATATAGTTATAAAAGACATATGTTAACATTTAAGTGGATGCCGAAACGTAAAAGAGGAGGAGATCTTGCCAGTGGCGAATAGAAATAAGGAAAAAAAAGAACAGCGAAGAAATGAAACAGATGAGGAGCGAGAAGCACTTTTAGCTACATTACGGAGGAGAATGAATAGATTGAGAGAAAACTTAACAGATGAATAATGGGAATAAATTAGAGAAGAGGATCGAGAAAGACGCCTAGCAAGCAGACAAACTGCCGAAGGAACAAGATTACGAAATGAACTAAGTAGAGTTACAATGGTTAAGTTCGTGAAAAACAACGATCACGAGCGCATGAACAAAATATTAGTGTACGAGAAGTGCGAGGCAGAAAAAGAAGAGATTACAGTTTGGCATTCCGTTATGATCCCACTAAAGAGTACGAACAAACACAAACACGTTGTCATTGTCAATATGGACCAAGTGTGTCAGTTTTGTGGTGCCACGAAATTCAGTAGAGTAACACAATGAATCCGTTGCAGGAGTGGAAAAATGAGATTAACACCATTGGAAGTGCCTCACCAGAATTAATTCATTACATGGCTGGAGGAACTCCGGAATCAAAACATTTTCTACAAAATATGTACAATGCTTGCTTTCCAATGACAGCATTTGGTGCTACTTGCAAGAGCATTGAAGAAGATCACTTCAATCCTGCGTTTTCGATTAAAGGACATTCTATCATAAAGTGGGATAATTGTTACCATTGCCAAACGAATCTCATAAATTTTTGCAACTGTACTTCATTGGCGACGAACAAACGGAAGTTGATCGATGTGTTTCACATATTTCACAGATTTTAAAAAAATGTCGAAGCATATGTATGTTAAACTTACAGAGAACCATGTCAACTTTTAGGATTACTGGAAAATGATAACCACTGGGAGTTGGCACTTGGAGAACATTGAATTGACCACAACCGCAGAACAATTGATAGATATATTTTCAATAATATTGACAAAGTGTAGTTCATGGATTCCAAATAGATTAAGAAAGAAGATTTAGATTAATAAATTAGAGAAATTCAAAGAAAGTATGAAGGATGATGAATTGCATCTGGTGCGAAAAGCTCATCGGGAATGAAATATCGAGTTCAGTTAAGAGATATTTAATCAAGAACTTATTCATTTGGAGTACAAATGCTTAGCAGTTACCAATCAAATTTTATTTTAATAGAAATGCAAGCACCATGAAGAGATAGAATCGATGTATTGAATTCCAAAATATCGAAAGAGAAAAGTTATAATGCAGATGAACAATTGCAATAAATCGCTCAGAACAAACCATTGTTAATAGAAAGTCAAAAGTAAGCTTATGATTTCATCATGGATCATGTGATATTGGTGGAGTAATCCATTTGGATGAACCAGGAGGTCCCGGGAAGACGTTTTTGATGAGTTTAATATTGCCTGAAATACGCGCCAAAAAAGAAATTGTGCTTGCATTGGCTTCATCTGGAATTGCGGAAACATCAAAGCAAGGAGAAGGAACTGCTCATTCTGCTTTGAAACTGCCATTAAATGTTGCAGAACAAAAATTTCCAGTTAGTAATGTATCAAAAGCATCTGGACGAGGTCAAATTTTAAAGCAGTGTAATCATTTGGGACGAATGTACAATGATGCATAAAAAATCATTCGAAGCAATAGATAGAACACTACAAGATCTCCGAGGTATTTCAGAATAAATAGGTGTCTTAGTTATACTTTCTGGCGATTTTCGGCAAACGCTTCCAGTTATTCCAAAATCAACTCCAGCAGATGAAATCAATGCAATTGAATGTTTGAATGTTTGAAGCAATCATTGAAGCAATCATCACTCGAGGTGGCATCGAGTGAAGAAAGTAGAATTAAGAACAAAATGAGAGGTCAACTTTCCGATGATGAAGAAGCGAGACATTTTGCCGAAAAATTCTTGGGAATTGGTGAAGGCACTCACCCACTTGATTGTGTAACTGCCCAAATTGAACTTACAAATGATTTATCATATATCGTCAACAGCCCAGATGAATTAATAGTTTATCGGAACATTGTCGAAAATTACACAAGTTCAAATTGGTTATTTGAAAGAGCCATTATAGCAGTAAGAAATGAAGTAGTTGACGATATTAATTTAAAAATCAAAACAAGATTCCTGGCGAGGAAAGAATATATAAATCAGTCGATTCAATGGTTGATGCAAATGAAAGTTAATTTTTCCATTTTAGAAATCGATGCCAGGAATGCCTTCACATTGTTTAAGATTAAAAATAGTATCACTTATTATTTTGTTGAGGAATTTAGATTCACCAAGATTATGCAATGGAACAAGAATGAATCACGATGCGTTTGAAGCAAAAATAAAGTGAGATAAAGTTAAAAACGGTAAAGTTAAAGTGAGATAAAGGAAAAACAGTATTTATTCCGAGGTTTTCGCTCACGTTTACCGAACTGCCGTTTCAATTCAAAAGACTGCAATTTCCAATAAGATCAGCATTTAGTGTCACTATAAATAGAGCACAAGGACAAAAGTTAAGATTTCGTGGTATTAATTTAAAGAATCATGCTTTTCTCACGGTCAGCTATATGTGGCTTGCTCCAGAATGGGAAACCCATAGAATTTATATATCTACTCACTAAATAATATGATGATAAATATATTTTAGAAGCAAGTAGTGTAATAGAATAAGTTAATTATGAAATAAAGTGAAAACAAAATTCAATAAAGAGCAGAGTTTTCTTTAACTAAATTAAATACAACTGTTTTGAGAATATGATGATTTACTTTAGCTTTACAATTTCTGTATTTAAATTTCATTTTTTTAATTCACATTTGATAGGAGCTGGCTAGCATAGTATGTACAAGAGAAGCGAGGGTGGCTTCGGATTGTTGAGGATACAATTTACGTAGCAATCGTGGCACCTTACAATGCAGTACTAAGGATCCTCAGTAAGAGGATTTGTTCATCAATTTAATTGAGGTTTAAATCCGTCGTGGACTCTTCTACTTCTTTACTTACATATAAACCATCAGTAATTTCTTTTATATGCCCGACTAGGAAAGTAAAATTCATCCCTAAGCGTGTTTGATGTTCTATTCCTTGAATTAATCTAAGTGGCCTCTTTCTCCGCCCATCAGTATTTTTTTCCAATTGGAACGACATTACGATTGGGTAACACTTCAGCCTTAAACGGCTTCCGATCTCCATATTTGCAGAATCTCCTATCTGCTCCCTCCTCTTTTCTCTCTTCTGACCAAAAGAAATCCCATCCACTGCCTCATAAGGAACTCGCCTATCGGAAAAAAGAATACCTAACGAACACCATTAGCTTTCAGAGCATCGCGTTTTGATTCCATTATTTGTGTTTCTTTCAGTAGCTCAAGGTGAAGATGTCCGGTTTCCCCGTGATTTATTGATCTTCCCAAATACGAAAGCTGTACAACCACAAAATGATGAGCGGATGTCAATCGATAACGAAGATTGATTAAAATAGGAATCTTCCATTACTGTCACTCTTGAATTTTGCACAATATACAAGCAAGTTTGTAATCAATCGAGAAATATTTAGAGAGAGAATGACTAATGTATATGTGAAATCCATTAAATGTAAACGAATTAATACTGAGAAGCTGACATTTTACGTATTTACGATACCTATCATTTTGAAATGGAAAAAATTATTAATGCATAATTAATCAGTTTGTGAATTTAAAGCTCAAAATAGAGAGAAATGGAAAACACTTGGGGAAGCCTACTTCCAATGTCGATTTGAAAATGGCAGCAAATTTGAATCGTACGTCGGCTGTAAGCCTCCCAAAGCGCTTTCTAATTCTCCTTATTCTGAGTTTCTCGTTACCATGTTACCCCTAGGTACTTGATATTGTATCTGATCCGTCGGTCCTTTGGTCTTCTTCTTGGTCTCTTCACATCTCTTGTTGTCCAGTTAAGAATTGCCGACGTCCACTGGTTGTCGTTTCTCCTCGCATCATGGCCTGCCCATATCCATTTCAAGTATCTTAACTTATCTATGATGTACGTCACTCTTGTCATCTTCCTTACCTAGTATTTCCTTTTACTTATAGTGATTCAAATCATGCACCGTTCTTTGCGGAGTCGGACGTCGTTGGGTTACCCCAGCGTTTAACACCCAAGCATCACTTACGTATGTCCAGGAGTCCAGGAGTACATACATCAAGACAGCTAATGAACATCAGTTGAACCTTCCTCTGCCAAATCGTTCGAACTTCCGACTTAAGAATTTAGAGGAATAGGAATTTCAGAATGTGGGATTTTCTCTCATGTTCTACGCCAGGGGCTTAGCTCAGATGATAGAGCGCTCGCTTACCATGCGAGAGGTACCAGGATCGATACCTGGCGCCTCCAGCAGTAATTTTCTATGCTTTTACTATCCCCAAGAAATTCTGTCTGATCTATCTGGACCTGACGTATTTAGTTTTTTTTTCGATTCTTTCTTTTTGATAGACTTTTTGCGTTTTTGGTTCCTGTTTTGAGATTGTGTTTAGTTTAGGTTGTTAAGTTTAATTTCCTTTTTTGTATTGTAATATATTTACTTGATTTTTTACCATACGTTAATCGTAATTATTCATAATTTACCATCTTAAACATTCTTGATATTTAAATACTAACTGTTGTCCTTTTTTTTAGATATTTTTATAATTTACCATTTAGTTCCTCGTACCCAGTTAGCGTTCCTCTCCCACCAGGTGGGAAGCGCTGTACAGTAACCGCCGCCTAGGCGCCGATCACTGTGTGATGCTCCCTGCCGATTAAGTGCCTCCTACTCTGGGTCTGCGAAGACGTAAAAAATGGAAGCGAAATCTCGCAAAGAGTGCGAGGGACGATGACGATAAGGAAGGCGACGGATAAGAAAACGCGAAGAGGGAGATGAGACGATTGAAGGAATGACATCGACAGCAAAAGGAAGAATGGCGGAGAAACAGAAAGGAGATATGCTGAATTTCATATTTCATTATAAGAACAATTGAAGAGCAATTGATTGCGGATTGAGACGCTGATCATTACTGGCACTTCAATTTCAACAAAGTTAAAGTTACCAAAGAATTCATATAAACATTTAAAGTGATGTACCTTGTTTACGGGAAGTAGCACACTGAGAACTTGTGGATGTATTTGATGAGTTTACAAAAATATATATTACCGGAGAATTTAATAGAGGCATCGCAATTATTGCAAAGACGAATGTAAATTTATAAAGTGTGAAAATGCCAGCGAATCAGAGCTTGATAGCCGTATCCTGTAATGAATGCAGCATCATAAATATATATGACTCAAGTGAAAACGATGCCTTCAAACTAAGAGAGAGAGAGAGAGAGAGTAGTATTCTTTAAAAATGAAGTAGACTTATTTATTTGTCCATCAGACGCTTACTGTGCTGATAGATTTCAACGGTATAATAACTCAAAGTGGCTCTTCTTCAATCAACAACAGAATGCACTACCCAGACGATGAAAATATAAAGCTCATTTTGAATTCTTTGAGACTGTAGGATGTCTACCCTTTTGTTGACTCTCCTCCTGCCACACACCGAAAGGCGGCTTGCGCGGGTACTTACACAGACAACGAAGTAACATATGCTAGATATGGAGAGATACTGCCACTCAAGTCGATAGGACACACGTCAGCAAGGACTTACTCGGTGGTATTAAAAAAGCCGAAATTATTTCTGTATGGTTTTCCGATCATTGTGCCGTTATCAGCAACTTACAAGAGAAGGGAATGCGTATACATAATTATCAAAAAACAGGAAAATTGCGGAGGGTAAAAAATCATATTGTTGATGAAGAGGAGGTGACTAACTCCCTAAGAAAAGTGTAATAGAAAAAAAGGAAAAACCCAGCACTCTCATGTTTGCAATTTTGGAGCGGAACTAAAGGAGTAATTAAAAGATTTTTTATGAAAAACTAAAAACCAAAGATTGAAAAAAAGAGGGTCACAATAAAATTATCATTTATCGATATTAAATAATAATTTTAATTTTAAAATTCCTTTAAAACATTTCTCAAAAGTACAACTTGTATTTAACATACTCGAAGGTATTTGAGCAAATTCGGGCTCAGGATATCCAAGTGGGCAACGCGTTCGACTTTTGTCGAAATCTGTTTGGTGAAAGCGGTCCCGGGTTCCATTCCCGGTGGGGTCCTACGTGCGAAATAACCTTAGCTGTCGAAGCACTTTTACAATACTACTAATACTTCGATTAAATTCCCAAAGAATTTAAAAAATATTCAGAAATGAATGAATAGTGAAATATACCTTACCTAGCTTAAGGCTACCCTGGAGATGAAAAATATCTCTTCGAAGAAGAGAAGAGAAAAAAAGAGATTTTACAGGTAAACGGAGTCACGAATCATTTGAAAAGTATGTGGAGAATAAGACAACGATTTTCATAGATTCGAAAACTTTAACAACAACTGAAAGCAGATAGAAAGAATATAACAAGCTTAAACACGTTCCGAATTTGGTCTGGTTAATAGCATTGCATTTCCTGGGAAAGAAAGAATAGAGAGGAGATAAGGAAGGATCATTATAAAGAACTGGAGAATAAAATGATAATAATATTGTAGAAATTACAAAATTATTTTTCACTACTTTACTGTATATTTTTTCATTTTCTTTATACGCTGTGTTATAGTTATTTGTTATAAAAGATGTTTGGAAGATTGTCTGCAAATTTGTAGAAATATCTCAGAAACTATAGAGTACTCGGAAGTTTAAATTTATTTAGTGTGGATTGGTTTGATCTAATTTATAAAATGGTATGCCCTTGCCCCAAAAAGCGTTTCTGATTTTTGGAGTAATAAAACCACAATGTTATTATGGTGACCATCCTTAAATCCTTTTGAATGCTATCTGAATTGCGCGCTGATTGGTCAATCATGGTCGTGACGTTGAGAAAGGAAAGTGTAGCTTGATCTGAGATTGTAAAGGAGAAAATTTATCGCTGATCTGAAAATCAATAACTGGGGGCGTAGCTCAGATGGTAGAGCGCTCGCTTAGCATGTGAGAGGTACCGGGATCGATACCCGGCGCCTCCAGAAATTTTGTTTTCCTTTGTTTCTTTTTACCCTAAATTTGAATAATGTACATTTTTGAAATCGTTGAGATCGAATAATAAAAGGTTATGAATGCGGTTTCAATGTTGTTTGGTGTTGTTAAAAGGATCTGTCATCACCAATTTCTGTATTTATTTTTTCCTTGTTGTATAAAGGTTCGTCCTTTTACATTTTCTAATTCTTATTTTGAAGCATGGCAGTTATTTTTGTTTCTTCTCTGTAATATTTTATGAAAAAATCAGAATTGACAACAGTGAAATTATCAAATTTCCCATTTTATCCAACGGCAACGTCTGTATATAAACTTCCGTTTCCTCTCATCCCTCTAAAGATGAAGTGATTGCTTGGGTTGCACTTCTTACCAATTATAGCTCAAATTCTCATATAGCGCTATACAACCTTCGTTTTTTATTTGCGTAGTGTACATAAACTCATGAAGTTAGTGGGTGTATTAGTGATCAAATTATAGAATGTAATTTTTATTCTTATTGAGGATAACTAAGGATAATCATTTTGTGTCCGTCATTAGCAGTTTATAATTTTAAATATGAAATAATGAATTATTTGAATAATGAAATAGACATTTTAAAGTCAGGCTCATGGTTTTCATTATCCTAAATTCTTATCTTTCAATTACAGGAAAGTTTCCCGTGGTATTTATTCGGAGATTACGATAGTAACAATTCACATTTGATGAAACATATCGTTCACTAGGTATCGCCTGCTTTCATTTGATGTAAATACTTATATCAGTAACTATCATTATATAGAGGTACACGAAGCATAGGATGTCTATACATTTTGAGCTCGAGTTATTTCGTTGAATAATGAATGAACAGGTATTGTAATACATCCAATTATCTCTAATCACAAAGAATATAGTCACGGTTTGGACTCTTGTACCCAAGGGAAGTGGGAAATTAAAGCTTGATCTGAAGAACAGTTTGTTTGTCTATCTAGGTGCCATGAAGCAAATATATAGAGCTCACAGATGAATAAACGGGTCTTCCGTTGGGAAAGGCAATTTCTTCCACCAAACCTCCTATGTCGTACTTATGTTTTGCGAATTTAATGAAAGAGTTATCATTTAGTTAAAGTTGTTCCGCAATGCAAAAAGGTGGGTAACGGGTCTCATATAAATATGAATGGAAAGATACTTTCCATTCATATTTATATGAGACCCGTTTTCGTAAAACAGTACGTTCATCGTTTTCGAATCAGGAGCCCAGTGGTCTCTCCGTGGACACGCCTTTGAGGAAAGAAAAGAAAGCAGAGTTGAACTGAAAATTTGGAGGAGAAAATTTGTTGCTGATCTGAGAATCAATAACTGGGGGCGTAGCTCAGATGGTAGAGCGCTCGCTTAGCATGTGAGAGGTACCGGGATCGATACCCGGCGCCTCCAGAAATTTTGTTTTCTAGCGTATTTTTAGATTAAATATATTTTTGAATGCTAAGCGGCAAAGAGTATGTAAAGATTATTTGAGTGTTGTAAACTTATATTACTTGGAGATTTCAATGCCATTGTGTTGATTTCCGCTGGTGTTAGATGATGTGTTTACTGTTGATACCATTCCTAATCTCCCGACAAGGGATTTGGTTTTATCAAAGCTTATATTTTATGTTACACTAATGATTTCTTTTTTTTTGTTCTGCTAAAATATGTGAGAGATATATCTTTATGCGAGGAATACTGCGTTCAGTCGAAAATAAAATATTTTGAATTTAATCAAAATGTACATACTATAGAGAGTGGTAAATCTTGAAATAGAAAGCACGCTGAACTTTCTCTCCTCTATAGTCTCCTATTGCATTAGATTATAAGCGGTATTAAAGTTTTATTTGTGTCCAATATGACACTAAGAACCTAAAAAATTTCAAGAGCTCCAAAGCTTAACTTTAAAGATTAACATTAATTAATATTATGCTCCAAAGATTAATATTTGTTATTATTAATACAAGGAGTATATGCAAAGGGTTATTTTATAATTTATCCGGCGAAAGAGCACCTGGGATACCAATTAAAAACTTAATTACGTTAAAGAATATGGACGGTTTGACCATCAACATGGTGTTTGATTTCAGAAAGGTGATGCTTGAGATCACTGTATTTGCCCGGAAAGTGGGAGACCTGGGTTCGAGTCCCAGTCATGTCGCTATTTTTCACACTTGTTATTCCTTAAAATTTTTGTGTTATCGGAGGAAGTGGAACAATAGAATATTGTATTGTTGCGGTGAAAGGGTGGTCGCGTGAAAAGTTTTCAAGCAATAAATCATATGGGGGGGATATCTGTAATCCGAGTATAGGCAACACCGCACCACAACGCAGTTCCAGCCGAATAGGAGCTTCCACATCTGCATCTGCAAGCCGCCTTTCGGCCTATGGCTGAGGGTGTAAAGCTTCTTTAGCTTATTATTATTGCGTTTCGTTCGCGGAAAGGATGAGTTCCTAAAACGACTTGTCGTCCCATCTAATTCTCTCATTTTATGCTCGGATTATCGGATCGGCCGAAGAATCAGAAAGGGTTCGCAGATACCGACTACATCTTCCACAAATGTACTTTTTCTGAATTTAGCAAGCAGTCGCAGCCTAGATTCTAATCTCTTTTCTTTCAAGGATTACCAACCTGCATTTTGAGAGCATTTGCTTAAAGCTTGCTTTTCGTGGCAATTTTTAACAAATCGTATCGCCTTGCGCGGCACTTTCTCGAGTCAGCGAGCATTCGTTTCATCCGCTGGATCCCATATACTCGCCGTATATTCCAGATGGGGCTAACTAAGGTGAATTAACATCGCTGTCTAACCATTTCATCGCATCGCATCGCAATGTTTGTCAATAAGAGCAGGGAAGAAATGTCTTATTTTGGTTTTTTAATAGCTAAAGTCTATTTATCTCGTTACTTCTTCCGATCATATCAATAATTGAAATGGTCTATGTGTCGTCATTTTTCTATGAAAAATATCGCAACGCGTTACCACTTCTCCATTTCTGTTGGGAGTTTATTTGAATTACGTGCTCAAAGTCGTTTTATTCTGGGCTTCACTAGACTCACCTTCGAGAGAGAATGGAAAGTTGGTGCTTGATCATCGATGTATGGAACAAAACCTATGGTCCTAGCACAGATGGCGCTCTCTCAGCACGTGCCGGAATCATTACTCTAGATCATTAAAAAAATATATAGACCTACAGGTCCCATATACAGCATATAGCAGTGACGTAGTAAGGGGAGAGAGTACCCTTTCCATTACAACGAGATATGACTGGCGAGAATTTTGTGAAGAGAGCGTGCAATTTGCAGGCAAAAAACCCCTACGCCCCCGGTATTGGTAGTTTCTTTTTTTGATACCTCTTACCCTGAAATTCTAGCTGACTTCATTTGGATAATTCAATGCGAGAAAGAAAACCAATTGTTTTCTTTGAACCGAGTGAGTTTAGATGATTTGTCTTTTGTTTTGTGGTTACGGATTATTTCCATTTCAAAATCAGACAAATAAAGACTTCACTTCGTACAGTTTCGGTGAATAATGTTTCTAATGAATTTTCAATTATAGTTTCGACCCTAATATTTGCATCTAAATATCCTAAGATGTTATGTTGATTCCTTAATTTCCGTCACTTCATATTAGCGAACTTCATGGACAATGAAATATACTTTCCAACTCAAAGTGATTCATAACTTTTTAAATAACAGAAAAATCCAACCGAATTGGAATAAGAAGCGAAATTCTCTCTTTCTTACAACTTGATTTATTCCTAACATTTCAAGATTAACCTAAAGAAATATTATGGATAAGTTCCAACCATGTATCGCTTGAGTTATTTGATTGACCTTTGAAATTGCTCTTTAACTGGAGCGGCTTTTCCATCGGAAATTGACGGGATTTTTGAAACTTCTGTAGTCTCATTTTTGGAATACAAGTTTCTATATTCGTCTTAACCCATTCATCTAAATTATTACTATGAATAAATTTTGATTTTCGATGGGCCAGAGGTTCTACTCACAAATATTTTCACAAATATCCTATAGAAAAAGTGTCTTCTTAAATGACTCATCAATGATATAGCTCAATCGAGGATTGCAAATAAATAGAACACTTACTCTATTTACACTCTCTCTAGAGATAATTTGATTCGCCAAATTTTATGATTCACTACAGGAGGCAAAGAAAAGAATCCGAAAATGAATAAATAATACGTCGAACTTCTTAAGAGCGAATAATTTTTATACCCTTAAAAAAAGTTTTTCGCTTATTAATATAATCAAGGTTTAGCTTTGATAAAATCGTAACCGCCATATGAAAATGCTTTGTTCTCTAAGCCATTGCTGATTTGATTCCTATCTTCATTTATTCTGTGTGCTGCTTGACTTATTCTCTCCGTCCGGGGGCCGCCGTGTTTGTTTTTTTGCGGAGTCCGAGAAAGAATTTGCTTAGGCCATGTATTTTTCGAGCTGCTTGGTGAGTGGCGAAACCTTCGTAAGATGTCGAGTTCAGTTAGTTATTCCACCGTTGACTCCGTACAATAATCAATTAATCGTAAGTTTTATGATACATTAAATTTATTTCAGATAGTTCATCCATGCAAGCGACCTTAAATGTCGGAATTTTGTCTATAGCATTCAAAATACCTCTAAAACATAACTCGAGATACCAACGGAAATCCACAATGGTATTCCAATCGCCTGCAGTCACGCCTGCCACATATTGAATGAAAAGATAGGACAGCTGAGAAATGGAACCGTACGAATAGAATCTCAAATCAGTTCAAAATTAAGCTAAAACCTGTGCCCCATCATTTTATTTTACAAATGGAAAATAAAGAGCACAACGGCGAAAAATTTTAAGATGTTATAGAACTAAAATAACTGAAGAATAAATAGAGAACTATAAGTAGAACATTTAAATAGTTTTCTTTGCTACTTCAATTCGCCTATATAAATTCCGATAGAAAGGCAGCCAAAGACGGTGCTTCCAAATCCCAGGGAAACCTGTGGAACACTCAAAGGGCACTTCTTGACGATCACTGCCTTATTTGCAGTTACCTAAATTTTTCGCCAATTGTGCAATTAACTATTAAAATGGTTGCAATAAAACCAATTTTACTTTGTTATGTGCGTCTTTTCACGAGATATATCACCCAATTAACTTATAAAATCTCTAATAATTGTATTTAACCATGATCCTGAATCGTATTTGAGGAGAATCGCTTAATTGTCTTAATTCGATTATCGAAAGACGGATACAAATTCGGTGGACAAATGAGCTTATTTAGCACACTTTGTCATTTCATTTGATCTAAACTTCTTGATACTTCATATTAAATTTGCTTCTCGGTGTTTACACCTCCTGCCACACTCCGAAAGGCGGCTTGTAAGATATTAATGTTGATATATATCAAAGTTTGAGACAATTTATAATTTCATGGCGTAGAATTTAGTTTTTTTCGGTGTTCTAAAAATGATGACAATTAAAACCTATTTAGCCGACCATTCGAAGCACAAAATTGAAAGGAAACGACGATTAGACAGAATAACACTGTATGAAATGGCTAGGCATTAAAATAAGCTATGTATAGACGTTGTACTTTTGAGGATGGAGAAAGATTCATTCTGTGGAAGCATTTGTTACGTGTTGTTAGGAGCTGTTCAGTCCGGCGGTATCGTTCCCATCAAGTGGTAGAATTTATAGGGCGTGTGTGTGCATATGATAGAGTGATAGGGCGTTCTCTTTGCCAGAAGGCACATCGTCGCACAACAGATCTGTTTTGATTACCAAGTGAATTATAGTCCGCCCTAGGCGAAGTACGATACTCTATTCTTTTCCAATGTTTTTTTTCGTTCGGAAAAAGAGCGTTGAAACCGGATACGGTGGTCGTCATGAATATTCATTGGAAGAACATTTTTGTCGGCTATCTCATTTGAAAAAACTCTTCATGCGATTACTTCCAGAGCCTCCTTACTGATGTTAACCGAATCGCTCTAAAGTAAGGATTTGATTTGATTTTCAGAGTAGCATATGTATTTATAAGAGAGTGTTTAAGTGTTACAGCGTTCGCTTTTAAGAGAAATATCATTTTCATTATAGTCGCAAATTCTGAATTTACACTTTTGCTAACATTTGACTCGATAATGGGCGACGTTTATGTGTGGTATAAACTTTTTTTCCTTCATTAACTCCGAATTTTCCGAGATGTTATCTTTTCCTTGGTACATTTACATTCAGTGCGTGACAATTACGAAAATTGCCATTTTTTCGATTAGGGTTGGCATTTCTATCAAATATTTTAGGACTTTAATCTTAATCATGTAATTGGGTTCGGACGTTCACGTCTAATCATTTGAATTGTTTTAATTTAATTATGGCTAGTGTTATCTTGTCTACGGTTGACATTTGTTTCCTTTACAAAATTCATCCTTTATTTGTCGAGCACTTCATAAACTGCCGAAAGTTTCTAAGCAAACCTTTCACACTTAGAATGACCTCAGAATCTTTTAGGCATAACGGATATAATCGCATAAACGCATTTTCCAAAGAAATATAATATAAATATTTACAATCATCCTTATCCTTATTCCAATTATCCTTGATAAATATAAATATTTACAATTATCCTTGGTATTACAACTCATATTGGTTGGTGTTCCTTTAGTTCCTGCAATCACCCTCTAACTAGTCCATCCATAAATTAAAGTAAAATATTAACAGATGGTAATTTACACCTTAAAAGTATTTATTATGCTCTTTAGAAATGATTTTTATGTTTTAAAGAAACCATTAAAATATCAATTTGAATTTCCATCATTGACCCGTTTACACATTCTCATAAACGAGCGCGAGAGATTATGCAAATCCTTAACTCGCAGCATCTGGGATCACTTCAAAATCACTTGGACCTTCTTGTCATGAGACAAGGCAAATTGGATGATTTGCAAATATCGCGAAGTCATCAAGTGATCTCCCCTTATCCCCCCCATTGGATCCGCCAATGCGTGAGCATGTGCGAACATCCCCCCAAAGAACCGAAACAGCTTTGTTATATAATTCCCAAGAACAGCGATATATCTTTGTTAGCCGAAATATTTTTAAACGAGGTCACTCGTTAGCCGAGGTTTTTATTTTTTGAAAAGTCAAGCTTACAGAGTATTTCCCCTTCGTTCGCAAAGAAAATAAGGCCATCCTAAACGGAGGCCGGTTACAGCGATATTCCTTGGCATTTCATTACATAAAACTTCTCCGGTAGGAAAAGTTTAAGCTGGAAGACCTTCTGGAACTCAATCACCGACGCTTTCTATGGAATTAAAGTACGAGCGACAAACTCGAATGAAATGAACGAGGCGACAACAATTCCTCGAAAAGCGCGTGCTTAGGCGAAATCCTTCGCTCGAATTCTCATCACATCGAACGCGAGAGTGCACTTATATAGAGCGGACGTGGGAGAGAAAGGTAATGGAAGAATCATCAGCACGCCGTAGTGACCCGGTCATCCAATCCAGCGGTGGCGAGTATCCCCTAAAGAGCGTGACGTCGACGGCTCCACCTCCGCTGCGGAGGAGAGGTGAGCGGGGAGGTTCACCGGCTGAGGAGAGGAACGCGCCGGAGCCTCATCAAGTCACTCAGTAGAAGAGCGCCAACCAGAGAGGGACGGTCAACCCTCAACAAACACTCAGACTCACTCCCCCCTTCTCAAATAAAACTTCGCGAGCAAAGGAGAGAGGGAAGAAACATTGCTGTGGCAGCGTCCTCCTTTTTGGCCAACGCCCGCCATTACCCCGCGATAGACGAAGAAGCTGCGGCACGAAAATCTCTCGTTTATCCATAACACCCCAATAGCCCCTTGCTTTTAGGAAGGAAGTTGCTTTCGCTAACTGCGATTGCCTCCACATTGCTGGAGGGAATATAATATCTATTCTTGCCGCTTACACGTGTGTGTGACAACGTTTTGACAGGAGCTGGCGTGGTTCTGAAGGAAAACAATATCTCGCAAGGAGGAATAAGAAGTCGCGAGTGCTACCGGTGAGTTGATATTTTCCATCTCCTCCTCTTTTTCTAAGTTGAATTTATTACGCATTTTGGTCTATTGAATATCCCCGAATGTTTGTGCGAAGATTTATTTATAGCGTCGGGAGTGGGGGATGGAATGGATTGCTGTTGTGTGTCTTACTGTGCTATTAGACGATCACATTTTGTTGTTTAGCTCCCCTTTTTTTGTCGAAATTGGAGCAGCGGTAGTTCCATTATCCAGATATGGTTCCTCTATAAGTAACCTGTTTAAGTTTTACCTGCTTGAATGTTTTCAATTCTTATCGCAGCGATTTTTCTATAAAGCCTTGGCCTGTATGATTATATACTTATATATATTCTTTTTTTACCGTTTCTTGTACTTATGCTCCCGCTTCTTTAGTTTTTACCTTTATTATTGCAGAAATACTGGGCTTGTAAAGTAAATATTTGCGCTCCATGTTATTGATAGTGGAGATACCCAACCGTATAAAAACGCCTTATGTAAATTTCTAAGCATTTGCATGAAATGTGAATATACTCAATCATGAGGCAGCCAAGTCTTAAGTTGTCTTTCTTTATGCGTGTGTATTTTCTAAGGATTATTTTGTGTAAACGTTTTCCTCAAGAAAATTAATTAAAACGCGAACCTTTTAAATTAAGTTGTAGTTTATGAGAAAATCTTTCCTCTCGTACTCATTTTCACGAATCCGCGATAAAGACCGGGCATGTTAGCAATTGTATGCAGGATATCTTTCTAATTACCAGTTCAAGTTGTCTCAAAAATGGGGCGTAATTACTTCTATAGTGTTTTGATTTCTTTTTCAGAAGTAATTTAGTCAGAAAGAAAGTAGAGTAAATATATCGATTTTATGCTCTGAGGATTGGCTACTTTGAGGATTAGTGTAATTTCGGACTCAATAACAACATACATCGATACTATTTCAGTTCCTATTATGTTGGTAAACTTGAGTTATATGACTGAACTACATTGAAAATTTAGCTTTCTATATGTGTTGGGAAATTTATCCGAGTGTTCGCTTAAAACCCTAGAATAAGAGATACCGTGAGGTCGTCTCAAATATTTGTTTAATCAATAATCGTGTTAAACCGGAATGGAAATTAGTCCCAAGAATCTAGATTTCTCTCGTTATTATAATTCGAACTGAATAATATTGAATAACCCAGGAAGGTACATACAAAGGGTACTTATTAAGAGCTTAGTTATTAGTGTACGAGCAACGTAAAGTAATTTTCCTCGTATTTGCATCCAATTTCGGACGTAAAATTATTGAACCACCGCAGAAAACTGACTGCATTTACTGAAAATATCTCCCTATATTTATTTGTTTTATTTTTGGGAAGCGATTCATGTAAATGCCAAACTTTTTAATGTTCTCCCAGCGAAGATTGCACTTCTTCGGCGGGATTTTGGTTTGGGTTGTCCATAGTTCTATTGGAGCGTATTCTCGCAGCAGTCTGGTTCTATAGATAAAGAATAACGAAACTTGTTCTCTTAACTATGAGAGACATCGCATTTTCATCCGAGATAATTGAAGGTCTCCTAGTTTATTTTGGTTTACCTTCGCCACATCTCCGTGTGTTGGTTGCGTTCCAACGGATAGCTTATCTCGTGCGATGCTCGCAACATAGCGCTTCTCTGCTTTCAAGTGCCCATCCGACGCCTTTTATCGCTGCCTAACTGTCATTCTTCGCCCTCCCTTTGTTCAAGGGGTGAGTAATTGGATCTCTCGAAGCGACCCTTTGATTCTCTTCCAAGGGATTCGTGCGTACATCTTTCGGGGCGCCCTCCGTCCCTCGAACTTTCACTCCTCAAAACTCCGAAATCTAAGCAAATTTGTTTTGCACGGAGGCAATGAAGCGGCGAATATTAACAGTTTCCCAAGAGAGGCGGTGTGTTCCTCAATGGGCTCCAACATTCCGCTTTCGTATTTAAATGCGAAGTCGAGGAGTCTGTTCTGTTTATTATGCTCACTCTCTTGCCGGACTAGTGTCGTCGTTATGCAAATTTCCAATGAGTTCAGACTAGAAATAGCTTTCTTCGCTGCCAGTGCAGTATTGGATTCTCAGCGCCATAAATATATGATTCATCTACTTTTGACGTAAAGAACGCGTTTCAAACGAACTTTACTATACTTCCCACTAAAATGAGAAACTCTTTCATTTGCATTTTTGGTCATACAAATTGCTTCTCGATAGTTTCTTTTGAAATATTCGTAAGCAAATAAGGCGCTTCATATTCAAAACAGTGAATGCTTTGTTTAGGAAACGCATTCTCGTCGAAAGAAATACTTCAACATCTGCGTAACCTTTTCGAAAGGATGTTCAGTTGCCCTTCGTCCGTCGGAGACTCTTTCCACGTTTCGTACACGGGTAAGAAAAACGATAATTTCCGGAAAATCATTTCGTTATTTTCCTTAAGCACTCCACAAAACAAGTTTGGAATTGAATTTTGCTCCTTTCAATTTTCAGCTAATCTATACGTCGTTTATTTTAAACTGACACCTATTGCTGCTTATATATAGCTCATTTTCTAAATCTCTCGAGATATATGTGCTTTCCTTTCATGTTTCAATTTCCCATCTCAACGTATTTTGATTTAAGATTAATGAGACAATATGAACTTAAACTTCGAATTTTGGTTCTTTTGGTTACTGCCCTAAGGAATCTCGTAATTTCGGTTATTTTGTTGGATTGTTGCTCCTCTTATCCATTGACTTTTTCATTCTCTAGGCGGTTTCTCCATAGCAACGATTGTTGTTTTGAAAGGAATAGAAAACAGCATATAAGGACGGAGGAATTTTGCCAATCTCATTAGCAATTGTTTGTATGGGAACTATGTGCGAGAATGTAGCAGAAATAGCTGCGCGGACTACGGGTTACGTTCAAATTGTTGACTAATCAAGTTGTAAAGTAGATTACGGTTAATTTCCTCTTCTGAGAGGCTTAATTTCGATTTGAAGTTAATCATGCTGCTTCAAAAGCTTGTCATAACGGATGCATCGCCGGATGATGTTTGTTATTTAGATATAATTCACAGAGAAAACTCGTGCTTTTTAGTTTGTTCAATGAATTCTAAAAATTACTGGTATTTTAGAGATTCATAAATATCCTTGTTTCCTTCCTTCTTCGTGTATTCCATCTATTAGAAGAATACTATTCAAGACCTTAGGATTGATGAGAACTGTTGGTTAGTCTTTCGAAAAATGATTTAAGCTGTTATGTTCAGTTAATTTACACGTAGGGTACCTTATGTAAATGATTCAAGACAGTAGAAATTTTAGTCTTCATTCTGTATAGCCTTTTATGATATGTTTCGATAAATTTGTTCAAATAAATTGTTATTTCGACAAATTAAGCATGGAATCCTCAGTGAAATCACGTCTTATTTTATAAATTCATAGATCGTTTACAAGGTTTCATTTTATTCTGTTGCATATCCAACAATTTATAGTGTTATCAAATAAACGAATTTGTGGTGATATTCTATGATGTGACATTCCGTTCCAAATATAAGCATAGATTTATGTTTTTATAATTTGTGATATTCCGTTCCAAATATAAGCATAGATTTATGTTTTCATAATTTGTGATATTTCGTTACTTGTCGAAGATTAGATCATCTGTCGTTGAGAAAGGAATCGCCTTTAGAATCTATATATTAATTTAAATACTTACTATTAAATTTAAATACTACTATTTAAATACAAGTGTCAATTAGTTTTTTCTCCTTTACATCTGGCAATGATGGAAAACGAAGAATAAAGTTCGTATCGAGTTAAATGGAATTAACAACATTTCAACATTTTTTGTTTCTTTAAATGTGCGTTTTCGAGAGAAGTTCGAGCAGATGTCTCCTCTTTTAAAAGACGCATCTTTCCTGCGTGTGCTATGTGAATTCTTAATCCTCTGGATCAAGTTTTCCCATCTTTACCGGTTGATCTTCGTAGGAAATCTTTCTCTTCGGATGCTTGTCTTGTGGGCGTATCAGGCAAAATGCAGCGAATCGTCTCCGAATTTCCTATGCAGAAAATGTGAATTTTAAACTTCCGGTTTTCACGTGTCTTTACTGGCTGATCTTTGCGACTCGGTCGCTCGTCTTGTGGGCGTATTTGGCTCTCAGCGTCGTCGCGGAATTTTCCGCACAGAAAGCACGGCGATGCGATACGAAGATCGCGCAGAATGCAAAGCCGTATCTTTTCGTCACCCACTCTGAAAGGCTTTTAAACATCTCTTCCGTTCGATAATATTAACAATGTCATCCGGAAGGAGAATAATCTCACAGTGGGGCCTAAACCCGAAGATAGCGGGGGCGCGGATAAGATGGTGAGATTAGCGGGAAACGGGAGGTGAGTTCGCGTGAATGTATACATCAGGAACCCCTTTTAAACGCTTCCATGTTTGGAAGCGCGAGGGCTTGCACCGCTAAGACGGCGTCATTAACGAGCGGAGGGTGAGATGGGATGCACACACAGTGGAAAAGGGTTTAAAAGGAGTGGGAAGGACCGAGAAGTAGGCGGTATGGATGGTCTTTTAAGTGTGGGCAACGGAGGTTCGTGTGGGCGTTGCTGCTTACCCATCCCTCTCCGCCTTCTCTCTCCGCTTCCCACTCGTTTCCCTACCCAATGATGTAATCGGTCGTTCTTGCTTCGACAGGGGGAGACCCTTCTCCACCCTCACTATCTTCATTTTTTCCGCGTGGTTGCATATTCTTTTGCAGAGTACGTCGGTCACGCCCACGAGCCCCTCCCACGGGTGTCCCTCTCAGGGGTTTAATTGATTTAATCATCAGGTGTGGAGTAAAAAGAAGGTTCGGATGGCTGTAAAATCGGGCGAGGGGAGGTTCGAGGGAGCTAACAAGTCGGTGGAATTTGAGGGAAATGAAATTGAAATATTGGGTTAAATGAATAGCAGATTGTGGAATGGTGGTGATGAGAGGTAAACTGAGGAGCATTCTTCATAAGAGTCATCTTTCGAAAGAATTTTCTTGATTATTTACTTGGATGAAGTGGAGAATTCTATTGGCGTACGCGAAATACGCCGGGAGAAGGATTCAGAAATAATCCAACTGGAAATTTTAATTGCAGCACATAGTATTGCGTGCCTTGACGCAGTTTCTGCAGTTCCTCATGAACTCAGATGAAATATTTCTTTGAACTGTTGTCAAAAGGAAGTTGTGGTTGCAACGGTACAGCTGCATTGTATAATTTTGTAGTTAATTCTGGACTGGTTTCTTATGGAATTCGGTATTTACGATCAATTTTCTGAATATGAATTAATTGCTCAAGAAATGCTCATATTTTATCTCAGATACTTTTTTATATAAAACGCAATAATTTTTACACAGCCATATAGTTTTGTTAACACAACTACTTTGATAATTTTACAATCTGGTATGGTGAGATTTATTTCGATTAAGACTCGATCGCTATCTCATAGTAAGAAAGAATGTAATTTCCGTAATCTTTGTCTTTGATGAGTTTGTAGATTCTTTGATTGTATCTCTTTGTTAAACAGTATTGCTTACGGTCAAACAAGTGCTCTATTCTCTTAAAACACGTCGATAGAATCCCTGGGCTTTGTATTCGTGACGGAAAGAAAAAGAAAGGCCGTGATGATACTCTTCCAAGAACTCACTGCGAACATGGCGTGAGAAATGTACTCATTTCCTCTCTTCTTGTTGCTTTTCTTTCGGTAAATTCTTTAACACGAAAATATAGGAGAGAGAGAGGAAGAATCCAAGCTGCGTTCCTGCGTTTCTTGCTCTGGAAGTTTTAACTCTAGGAAAATAGGCAATACCTTTCCCTCCGAGTCACCGAAAAGTATTCATATGGTATTTACTTTTGATTTATTCATCATAAATAATTCTGAATAAAAGATAAATCAAATGGAATAGTCCATCTGAGTATGTTTATTTCCGAGCGTTTCCTACCCTATGTCTATACCCTATATCTATGGCGTTATTCATTTCCATAACATGCCAAAACCGTCCAAAAATATAATTTCCGGATATTTAATTAATATCGAATTAATGATGTTGCGGTGACATTGCCATTCATATTAATTTAATCGTGTCGAATTGTTTTGGTTTAGCCTATTTCTCGCATTAGTTCAAATGACCATTTTATTTTCGCCATCTTTCTAATCGGCGACGTGTGACGTTTCCTTAGAATCGCCAGAGAGGTTATATAAAATCATTTCGTACGACTTTATTATCGTTATAGGAGTACGATCTTTAAGGCGATTTCAAAGTTATCGATACCAATTGTGTCCTTAATTTAGATGGGTTCTGAAGAGACTGCGTTAAATAACATAAAATGTGTTCACTTCATTTGATAACAGTCACTGCCTTTAGTGAGACAGAATTAAACACATTTGCTTTGCAAAATGTGTTTGCAAATGTATTGGTTATTAATGCGTATCGAAGGAAAATAATGGACGATCCTCTGGAAAAATATTTCTCATGCACGCTTTTCGTTTAAATAACCACCCAACTCACTCCGATGGTATCACTATCTTCGCAGTGAGTTATGTATTATATACATACCTATGTATGTTAATTAAAATTCAAGCAATGGTTGCTATTAAAGGAGCCTTGTCTTAGCCTAGCCTACAACTCAATTTCGCTTGAAGAATTTTCCTCCTCCTCATAGCTTGAGCAATTCCGGCAAAACGTAGACTTAAAAGTGTTTGCGTTGGCGATTAGAATCACGGCCGACGTATTCAGCCGTCGGTGTCTTCATCAGCACTCTTCCTTTGCTACTTCTTCTAGTTCATGCCGACGCAAGTTCACTGTCACTTATCTTATAAAACTGCCATTTCGCCATCATAAATTTAAAGTTTTTCTTTTTGAGTTTTAATCCTGAATCCCACGTTAACAATTTCAAATAATACAGAGGATATTGTAATTGTCATGATTACGGATTTTCAACAGCGATTATAAATTTAAATTTATATTCGGGGGGAAACAGTATAGCTTCGTGGAGGTATTAGCGTGGATTCACAAAATCAAAGCTATGAAGCGTGGATTTTGTGAATATATCAACTCTTTCAATGTAAAGTGTCCTAAAATTAAAAATCGATGTTTTTCTCGCAGAAAGCAAAAGAATACGTTAAAATTGTGTGAAAAACAACGTGAGCACGTAATGGATAATACATGACGCGAACAATCACAATATGTAATGCAATTGTGCATGGGAAATTTTAAAATAGCTATGTAAGACCGAAACCCAAAATTTCCATGCAGAGATTTAATACGGGAATTTTATTGAGTTAATGAGCTAAATGATAATCATTGTAAATTTTCTGCGGAGATTCTTTCGCCAAAAATTCCAAAATTTAATTTTCCTTAAGAAAACTCTTTTAGGGAATAGGATAATGTTTAGGTTATAACAATTAAGAAAATTAGTTTCTTGGCGAATACTTAAAGTGATTCTGAATGTCTCACATCCGCCGCCATAGCACGGTCGAATTGTGAATAGTCTGTGTGGTATTTAGTTGTCTTGTAAACGTCGCAAAAATATCGTTAGAAGTGGAAGTAAACTGGCGATAATTGGTGCTTTTTGCGAGCGTAGACGAAACAACCCGAGTCAGTCCGGGACGGGCGTGCGCTGGCAGCTGTTATTCAGTTTGCTGCAGAGTCAGCATCCTTGATCTACAGTATGGAGGAGATCTTGGAGAGTCACGCACGAGAAAATCGTGTTTTGTGACTAATTTTGTCGGTGAATATAAACACAAGGGGTCCCAAAAAATATTATCACTTTTTCCTTGAATAACTCATTATCTTGCGTTTCGAAAGAGTTGGTCGATGGTTTGATTATTTTTAAACTTGCCCTCAATTTCTTTTTTCTTCTTTTAGTTATGTCAATTATTCTCGAATTTAATGCAATATAAACGTCACTGATTTTCATGTATGCGGTGGACACAGTCATGTGGGAAACAGGAAAGTGATGAAATCAACGATAAATCAAACAACAAAGTTGAGAGAGTGTTCTTTAAAGACTCAAATGAAAGCTGATTGTGAACAAAAATTACGTCTGAAACACAAGATTCTGCGAACGGCTAAAACATTCCGATGGTCACTTACTGTGAGATAGATAGATTACCGTGAGATAATGTGAGAGCCGGCATGTTTTATGGTAGTATTGTGCGTATACTTTTTTAAATATAAAATTTTGTAGCAAATGTATTTACATTGAGTTTGAAGTCAAAGCCACTCCACACAAGCAGAATTATTTTCTTCAAGTACATTCGAATCGTATCGTATTATCAGAAAAATTGCTTTCTGATTTTCCAAAAGTAAATTACTATTATTAATAAATTAATAGTATAAAATGATAGAAAAGATAATAAAAATGACTATATTGCATCTCGTTGTATGTGCATTTCCAAAAATAGGTAGAATCCCTGTGATCTTGCGGGAAATTCTTCTTTACTGTATGCTTCCAATTTTAATTTTTCTATCGGAAACTAGCAAAACTGCCACTTGTGATTAAATTGGAAGATGCTATTCACAGTTACAGCGGTTACTAGGCTCTAAAGAGGATTAAAGAATGAAAATAAATTCGGGATCGTATAAACAAACCTCGGAGACTCTGCGTGGACCAACTGATGTCCACGGACAACACTGAAGGATGAAATGGAGCTGGACGAAGCCAATGGTGGAAAGAGAGGGTGGGGTTGAAATAATCCCCTTTCGGAAATGGTTTTCCTGCTTTATGGTCAGAGAGAGAGGTCAAGAGGCAGGTGCAGTTTCTTGTTTCTCATCGAGTGGAGAAGAGGCACTTGGCAGTCTCCTTGCACTCGATTCGGCTTTCATCTAGTTACGCGCCACGCGAGCTTCGCGCGCGAAGAAATGATTTTTTCCGAAGGGAAAAATTCTCTTTTTTTATTCCAATGGAAATCGGTGGTTATCAACCGCACGATGTTCTTTTACAGCGATATTTTTTCAATGAAAACCAGTCTCGAGAAAAGTTTTTTCTATTCAGTTCGGGTCACGGACCGGTATCTGGTCATTGAGAACAAAGGGTTAATTCATAGCGGAAAACTGAGAGCTTCTTCATTAACAGCTGAATGAAATTGCTTCTGCATCGCTTCCACTGTTATGAATTGGTCGGGTATTTACCAATATCAGGAGGTGGTTAAAGCTCCTGTATATTTTAGAGAGACTGTTACAGTTGCGATTGGTTGTAAAACAATAATATCTGCGAGGATCATGTTTGATGAAAATTGCCTAATTTTGTTCACCGTGAATTTACTCATGTCACAAGTCATATTGGCGTGACTGTTCCATCAAATCTGAATTGATGGTGTGTAATGTAATCAAGTTCAATGTTCGTGCCGCTGCAAGGCCAGAAAAATTTTCTTTATCTTCGTATACTCAAATGCTATGAACATAAACGTCCAATTATATTAAACCAATTATATTAAACCATTAAACTTCTACGTCTTGTACGAGCAACATTAGATACAATTGGAAGTTTTTGTTTTTATATTTATCCTCTGGAAAATTCCCGATGAGTTAAAATCTTGTATTAAATCAACAAGCGAGAGATTATCTCGTGCGACTGCATCGAATGATTCTAATGTCTAATGAAATCGTTAACGATGTGAAACGTCGACGAAAACCGAGAAACATGGCTGAATGATTTGTTTATTGGAACCCTATTGTCGTGGACTTAGTGACGAACTTTTTCATACTAGTGATAATTATGAAAGGCTTCTGAAATCACGTATATATTACAGTGTCTGGTGGAATGCAAGGAAGGGAAATAGTATTTCTCGAAAATGATCATTAACCATTCTTTATGTACAGTATACGATTCCGTTAAACACAGGACTGAGTTCAAGGCCCTATGTTTGCGTGGGATAATTTCAAAACAAAATCGACTGTGTGAGCCTTCACTTGGTGGTATTCCATGACAACAAAAGCAAACCGGCGAAGAATAAATTTGTTTATACAAATACACCACAGCAACAACAGAGAGACGACCCGGGTTTGAATGTATGGCATCATATTCAGGACACCATCTTACCTTTTGTCTGCATTTGTTATGGTGCATTTGTATAAATAAATTTATTCCATGTCAGTTTACTTTTGTCGGGATAATTTCGATGCTTTTAGGTTGGTAGCAATGTTTCCACTCCCCGTGACTCCCTTTGTGGGTAATACGAACCCCTGAAGATGTCACCGCCCGTGACTTGGGATGCAAACGCACTGCATTGCGGCTGAAAAGAGGGAAACATTTTACTCAAAGCTACGGAAGTTCTTACGCACGGAAACACATCAAACATTCAAAATTATGTGATAGCTTAATGTTCATCGCTAGTCTATTTCTAAGTACTCTATTGTAATATTTAATTGACATCCTGCTGTATGAGAACCATTGTAACGCCTTCAAGTTCATTTTTATTTTGAATCTTATGTTGCTGAACGTTACGAAGAACGTATGGTCTAATACAAAATGCCTAAATTCAGACATTATTCTCGATGGACTATATGGAAACAAACCATTTCTCTCGGTTCCCTATCTTGTATCCTGAAAAATTTATTTAATTTTTAAACGAAATCCTTTTTGTAGGAATTTTATCGTAAATTAGAGTTACCTCTTATTATGCGGAGACACTGAGTTATCGTTGAAATTGTCACCCCTCAACACCTATACAGTAAACTATAATTGAGAAATTCCGATGGAATAATTCGTATGTTTACTTTAACGCCTTGAACATTTCACGAACGCCATGAAAGCTGCAGAGTGAGTAAATGTGTCAGTATACGATTACAAGAAGCTATACATCGTTTAATTCCCTAGTGAACTCAGTTCGTAATTTCAGATAAGCCTCACGTAGGAGGGGAATTGGACGCCTGCGGTATATGCAGACCAGCGTAACTTCGCCATCGACTAATTCAGTTTGGCCGTATTTGGGGGGAAGGTAACATAACCCCCTTGACCATTGCCACCTGGTCCATCGACCAACTTGCAATGATTATTAAATAAATAAATAAATAACGAAAGTAAAATGAAAACAGTATGTCACTTCCTCGAAGTCATGCGTAAGTTAAGGGCTTGCAAAAATCACGGCACAAAATATTCGAGTTTTTTAGAATTAGCAAAAGTCTGATCAGATTTTACAGGACAGGCCTGATCGCCAACGCTATGGAAATTTCCTAAGAAATGATTGTATTAGTCAATCTGTATTGAACTACAATGTAGCATTACTGTGAGTGTAATCGAGGTATGAGGAATTATATGTGGCTTACTGCTGAAAGAGAGGAAGTTACGAGAGAGTATCTTCTATATATTTCATTGTTGATGCATCTGCACCCCTCTCTTTCCTCCCTTATTCCTCCCTCGCGTTCACTCAATAGAAATGCCTTTTGTTGATACCCATTAGCTTATTCTCTTCTTAGTACTCCTCCTCTCTCTCGCTTCTCCTCTTTTCTTCACCACTTGCAGGCAGATCGGCTTTCTAGGGTTGACCGCAGAGAACGCTTACCCACTGCCTCTGCCCGCTCTGTTTTTGTACAACGTGCACGCTAGGAATCTACTTACAACACAATGCAAACAAGATGCACTCGGACGTTAATAAGACAATTTCTAACGAATGAGAACACTTAACCATAGTCAGATTGTTGTATCATTACGCAACTTGTGAGAGTGACTTCAACGCCTGCAGCTGCAATGTCATTTGAAGGTGAATTTCAGGAAATCATGCCATGTTGAATCCTTGCTGAGGTGGTATCCTCTAGCATACTGATTTCATTATTAAGTATTTCGTTAGATTTAGAGAGTTAATATTAGAGAATGTCAGTAGTTTAATGGGTGTCGTGGAGTGAAAATATAACAGTGGTCAAGTTTTACCACGGAGGATGATAGTTGCTATCGCGGGAGACAGATTTAATATATTAGCATTAGTTTAAAATAAAAATTTAGAGTCGCTATTTTTAATACGCCACGCGTCTAAATATTCAAGTGTTTTATATCTCGAAACATGTAAATGATGACGAAGAAATGAGCATCGTGATCTTCAACTCCCAGTCCATCACTTTCTCTGAAGGATGTGTTCAAAAACATTGAACATGCAAGGTGACTTTGGCACAAAGTAACACCAATGGAGAAAATTTCTTGGCGTTGAATAAGAACTTCAAACATAAAGTACAACCTTCAGTTTTGATTTTTCGAATAGTTGCTATAAGAGTTAGTTGCGCTTGAGTTAACTCTTATGATTAAATTAACTCTTCTAATTTTGGGTGGGTTTCCTTAAAGGGTTTATTATTTACTCGATTGACTTTTTTTAATTGTATGGTTATGCAGTGACGATTCACTTAAAAACCCGATAGTTTCGAGAATTCGTCAATAGAGGATATTTTTACCTTATCAATCTTCGCTCGCGTTCAATAACTTTTTTGCCATTTCTTGTTAAGGAAGTCTTTCGCCTCCTCATCATAATCTGCACTTCATCGCAGTTCCCTCTCGTGAAGGCGTCACTACCGACGCAAAAGCTGCCTTCAATCACTTTCTGATGCACGCTCACGTCCTTCCCAATTACCTTCTAAAGTCACTCTTCCATTTCTCTCCACGGGGATGTGCATTTTTTCCGTTCTGAGAGCCAAGTCCCTGGCGAATCGAAATCCACTTTCCACATGTCCTCTCTGCATCCACTCTCCATTGCGCCTGCCCTTTAAGGGACGTACGCAAATAGAAAGCTCGGGATGAACGTAAAGAGAAGGTTCCTCGCGCGGGGTGGTTGCATCGAGGTTTTTATGATAACCGTTGAGGGACGAGCAACCATGTCTTTTGTACACGCCCGAGGGCAGTTGCTCCCTTCGTAGCACTTTGCTTATTTCCTCAGCAATCGCCTTATAAAGGATTTAATGTGTGACATTTTTTTTTGGTTTGGAAATGCAATTTGGGAATTACCCTTTGACCAGATATTATAATCTTATTCTCGGATACAGAAAGTGGGAGAGTCTTCTTGGTTTAGAAGATTATGTGGGTATGCAAAAATTACTGCACTAATTAGCCTAATTTTAGCAACTTTAAGATGGTTATTAAAACTGTACTAAATTTTGAGTCAATCTATTTCATCGAACTACTGGAAAATGTAAGTGGATGAATGGGTAAATTATATTATTTCCCGAGGGTTATTTTTCTTGTTCATTTATCAAGTTATTCATGAAAGACGTTTGAAAAAATTAGATACATTGAAATGCTGGAGATAATGAGGAATAATTTACAAAGTTAATGAAGACTTCAGAATCTCAAATAAATTAATATATCACTTTATTTTATCTCATTTTCTTGTATTATTTGGTTATCGTGAATAGAGCACCCCTTGAATCGTATTAAGTACCAATTGCCATTCTATTTACTAAAATTGTATCATGACGATGTCTTCAAGTTGACATATCTAGAATCGAGAATTGGTTGAATTCGCGAGATTGATTTGAAATGATTCGGAACGACTAAAATCTTTTCATTAATTTTAATTCTCTATCCAGTTATACCTATTTCATAAGGAGAAAACTCAGATACTTATATTTCAACGTGTTGTTTAACTTGAACTCTTTACTGCGTACAATTTTTGTTAAAATATTTTGTTAAAATGTTTTGTTACTGCGTACAATTTTAACTAGAACCCTTTACTGCGTACAATTGAAAGAAACTCCAACCTGTAGGGAGTTTCAAAAGTTAAGGGCACATTAGTGTATACGCTAAAGTTAGGTCCATGGGCATCACGGACCTAACTTACATGTAACTCAAATATCTTGTGCTAAGGGTTTAATGGGAAAGAGGTTCGCAGACTCTCGTGAAAGCGCTTCCTGCGAAGCATCCGAGGCTGCACTTTCGATAGAAACATTTCCTTGGAAGAGGGAGAGAAACGGAGTTGGTTCGTGAATGCTCTTTGGTGTCACTCAATGGGTGACAGGAGGGAAAGGGTAACTGATTGCCATCGCATCTGTTCCACGGAGGTCCAAGTGCCTTAAATGGCGTTCCAGCGCTTTAATTCTACGACGGAGAGAAAGCGTGAGATTAGCGCTAGAATAATTCTCGGAAGGTAATCGAAAAACTGGAGAGTTTGAACGTCAATCGAGTCGCTCGAGCATGATGGATGTGTGATAAATGGTGACATTTTAGCCGCCGAGAATGGGAGACGTATTTGGACATGTGAATAACTGTGTGTGGCCCAAGCTCCTTTCTAACTGAGTGTAAACATCGCGGAATATTCTTGTCGCCATAAGCGTAAGGTTACATGTATGATTTTGTAGTAGTATTGCTGTTAATAGTACTTACACAATTCGCTTTCTTCGCCACTTGGATGTTTGGGAGTCCTTGTATGCCTTTCATTGACGATTGAATCATTTAAAAATCACGACTCAGCTTTACAGGAATAGTTTCCATAGAAATGTATAGGTTCTTAATAAGACTACTGCTTTGAAAATCATGTCTCTAAGCTCTGTTCTACGTAAAAATATTATATAAAAGAATCGGAAGGAGGCCAATTGACTCGCTAGGAACAATATTGATTACATGAGTTTGTCTATCGAATACGTGTATACATTCCCATTGGTAAATGAAAAACTTCCTCGGAACTACTGTAAATTACAAAGGGTAAAAATTGCTACCGAGTAAAAGAAAGGCACTTGAGGTGGGCGTTTGATTAATTCTCAACCCTAGTTATTTTAACGAAGTCAAACGGTGTTAGCTAATAATAAGTTGGGCCGTTTGGTGGTAGCCAAATGATCACGCAGTAATTACGCGGAAGACAAAAGCAGGTTTTGAAACTCATTTTGGGATCGCAATTGAAAGTGAGGGATAATTAATATTGAGAAAATGTTACAACGTGCCTCAGCGTCAAGAAACTTGCGAAACAGTGGTATTCCATTAGTCGGGACACTAAAAATTAAAGCATAATTAGGTCATCTCTGACATTGCCTTCAGCAGGCCAATGAACTTCGATTATCTGCTGAGGGAAGTGGGACAAACTGGAAGTATTCTGATGGCCTTGAACGAGAAAGAGCCGATAAAAAATTAGGTTCGAAAATTTCATTGATAAGAGTGACTGCATAGGAAAACGCCTGCGTCAAAAATTATCGCTCACCTGTCAATTAAATTAACGCAAAATGTAAATATATCGAATTTCATTTCCCTATTTGATGGTAGGTTGCTGCCAAGACATCGACTTTTCCGAAATGCCAGTCGCTTCCTCCTCCCAATTAACTTAATGAATCAATCAGTGAGTTGCTGGTGCAACTCGCCGGACTATATCCTAATGTCACATTTAAGGTATTTGCTGGGATCACATTTCCAATCATCAACTTATTCATTGTTCATTTCTCGTTTTATTTCGTTGAGCCTTCGAGCAACCTAGAGACATCGCAAAAAGGAGTTCGTTCGTGAAAGATGGGTGCTTACCAGGGGAAGAGCCAGAAATTCCTTAAGGGGGTCCAAATTCTTCTTTACTTGCAAATTGCACGCCCTTTTAGTTCGCCTCTCTTTCCTCGTTCTGCTGGAAAGCAGACCGGAGGAATAGGATCGGACGGCACTGATGCATGTGTATATAGTAAGGATTTATACATTTCCTGTAGTATTTTAACTCTCACGAAAGAGTAAATCGTTTATCTCATAACATAGCATCTTTCGACTTTCCATTTAGTAAAGAATAGTAAAAATTATACTCGTCCCTTTACCAGAGAACGACTTTTAATATGCGACCACGGTTTCGACTCCTTGGGTCATCATCGGTGTAATTTTTATTATTCCTCAAGATGGAGACATACCACACAGTCGAGGCCGATTATTGGACTATATTTTAGATTTAAATAGTAAGAATGCAATAATTGGTTACTTCATATAACGGAGCTCATGAATCCCTGCTTTAAATTACTACGCAAATAGTGGAATCTAGAATCGTTTCCTGGACAAATGTGAGCAAAAGTCCTTTTCATTTCACGACTTTTGTTGTACTACTGAGAATGAGAAGAGGAAGGAGAACTCTTGAAAGAAATGAAGAAATGAAAGAGATAACATGTGTTATTCATTTCTTATTTTAGAGAACTTCTGTTGAAATTTCATCCTTGAGCTCATATATAAAAGAAACACGATTAAAAGTTCTAATTTTAGGACTAATCAACACCAAAGGAAATAAATATACTCGCCTATTCTTATCACAAGCGGAGCGAAATTTGATGAAGCGAAACAATGAATTACTTTAAAATATTCAATTTAAAGTTTATCCATTCAACCACTTGTCAATTTCGCCGTATCCTCGTTTAAGCCGTTTAAGTTGGTGAGAGAGCAGAGAGAGCCCTTTCCTCGCTTCTTTCCTTATCAATTGAGAAATAATTCGATATTCGTGACCAGAGAAGGAGATAGACCGAAGAACAACTATCGCTAGAGATGCAGGTGAACGCCAATATAAGGACGTGTCGCTTTCTCCTTGCGGAAAATTTAAAGTTTATTATTTGACAAATTTTTAGTTAAGGATTTATATTGCCTTGAGAAATATATTTTCACTACGTAGGAATTAAAACCAATCTTTATTCGGAAAACTGGCTTACACTAGAAGAAATAATAAACTACTAATAATAAACAATCACCAAAATATATCATAACTTATTTACCCTGAAAATTCGGAAATAAAAAGGGATAATGCTATAAACTTAGTGCATCTCTCAATCGAAAAAAATGGGATATATCGTAATAAGAATCTTAGTAATATTTTTATTCTGGAAAATTTTCACTAAAGTGCGCAAAGAACGGCCTCCTTTACATTTAAAGCAATCTCTAATCGCAAATTCACTTGTAAAGGCAAGTTCTTTTTCATTAAAAGCATAATCAACGAGCTTAAATGCATTTCCTATTTCATTATGACATTAAATATTTTTATATAAGCAATTCATAAATTCGCTGTTTACTTGGAAGCAAAGTCGTTCGTGTTAGCAGCGGATCTCTTATAATTCGACTCATTCTGATCGTACGACTGCATCCAGTCTGGTGATACCCTCAGAGGCGAAGTCACCCCTTAAAGGCGACCCAATGCAGAAAGGGAACAGTTCTCCAATAAAGATCGAAATGCCGTCGAGGCGTCTTTAGGAAAAAACACAGGGAACGAGCGAACATGTCCGCGGTATCTAGGGCATATGCAGAGACATGCTTCGACCTCGCGGGAGAGAGCCGTCGGGGGATGGGAAGACGCGATCCTCCGGTCTTCGAAAGAAGCGATGCGCTGGTCCATTCAGGGACGCCGCCCCTCTCCGTCGACGGCTCTCGAGGACCGCCAGGGTACACGCGAAGAAATCGGCCACCCTGACCAACCCTGAGCTCGTAAGGGTGGTGGAGGCGAACATCTGCTGCGCGAGCGGTGAGAGTGGCGGCCTTGTTAGGCGGGGGAGTTGTGTACCCGATTCGGGATGAGAATGGGGTGGGGGGAGGCGACTTCCCTTTTTGCATCGCCCCGCGGCTAAATCCACCTATCGCTTTCGTTTGGACCTCTTATGGGATTCTGTTTTGACTTTAGCTGTCCCACTTTTTGTGTGGCGGAGTTCCAGGTCTCCATCTCGTCTTCATATCGTTATTTCTGTAAAAGGCATCCGTTGAGCACACAATAGCTCAAATCATGTTCTAAAATTTGAAGGATAGGGCGGTTTTCAAATATTTTTTTACATCATGTCTTATCGAGGTGTAAATTGATGGGCTATGATCCTTAATCCTCTTGAGTTAAAGGAAGGGCAGAGGTAATAATAAGGAAATGTAAAAGAAGAACCCGGGAGATGCATCTACATCTACGCATGTAGTCAAGAGTCACGTTTCGGCGTTTGGAAGGATACGTACGAGTGCTGATGTCGAGTAATCGAATCGAGTCGAGGAAGGAATCGTTAAACTTAATCCAGCACCTGCTATCATTTCCAGCCATGGAAAGTTTTTCCGCTGCATCAGCTAGAATGTACGTACTTGTTCTTGTATAAAATAATTGATTTTTTTTAGACCTTGTATTTTCTCTGAGAATGAAAATTACTTTCTGTTAACTTTTATCGAACCTTTCATATAATAAAACAGGGCTTCTAATCTGGTGTACCGGCTGGAAGTTTTGATAGAGAATGATGGTTTCACGAATTTCAACTCTTTCACATGAGAGTAACGTCGCCATCTTATGCATTTGATTTTGTAAGAATTATCTATCGTCAAATTATCCTTAATTAATTGTTTGGTTCAGTCTGAAATAACACTGGTAATTTTGGTTGCATTATAGCCCGTTCTAAGAGAGAGAGAGCTAAGACCAACTACCTAGTTCCTCATCTAACCTAGTAAGCCTCAATCTTTTCCCAAAGTTTTGGTGGCTAGTAATGGAGGGTTTGTGATATGTACCAACAGTTCTCGTGGCGGAATGCTCTACATGTAGATATTTGATGATAATTTTTGGCGATTGTTATATCGAGAATAATTAATTAATACAATTAGAGTACATACGTTGAAATGATAAATTTATCTTATAATTCGATTTTTTAAATGTTCTGAGTAAAGTTGCGGTGAAAATACTGTTTAATTTTGCAGAAACATTACGTAGAAGAAAACTAATCTTTCAAAGCGCTTTTTTTATTCTTAGGTAAGATCATTTCATTCCCCAAAGATCGGATAAAAAGAATTAGAACTGAATTCCACGAGAACATTACGGACGTTTTTCGTTCGGAATGGAAGGTTGCGTTTGACGTGAGTCACGGTGAAGTATCTGATTTAGAGCGACGTCGAGAAAATAGAGCGTTTCTCCATATTTGGTTCCCTCGGAATTTTCACTGGAGGTTTTATTTCTCCGATTATACGGATTTATTTAGATTTATAGGCTACTCCGAAATCTGGCGCCTTATTTATTCCTCTCATAACACAAGAATTGACTTCGATTCAAAAGTTGAATCAAATCCGACAGAATAAGTATCACGTAAGATAACTCACATTTTTCCTGTGAAATGCGGTGTAGGTTATGTCATCTTATTATTTTTATGGCCTGAGTTTTGGCGTTCGGAGGCTTCTCTTCCAACGTTACCTCCAATTGATATTTTCATTCCAACTTTCTCTCAGTAACTTAAGGAAGGTTTTGATCGATACCGTTGGGGATCTCACGCCTTCCAACGTTACCTCTCCGAAATAAATGGTAACCCTTCCCTCATATCTTTGAAAAACCTTCGAAAGGTCAAACCTTCACCGTATTGAATGAATAGCATTATGGGATAAGAACGAGCACCCTCTAGAGATGTATGTTTTTGGCTCTAAGGCGATGCTCCATACAAAGAGGACACGAAATTAACAAATCTGGCGAAAGACTCACGAGAAAAGTTTTCTCTCGATTTTGTGGAAAGAAAATAAACGGATAAGTACGAACTAATTTGATTAAGCTTTGACGACCCGCCAGGGGAAATTTCGCAACTATGAGAAATTTGAGAAGTAGCACAGCGTTTGCCGAAGTTTCATCTTTGTAGGCTCGCATTCAGTTTCTTCGCACTCCACATTTAATTCATGTTCCATTCGGGCGAGAGGGGAGAGTAATGGAAATGTGAAAATGTTTGCCTTCTGAGAGACCGTCTGGATAGAAGTGTGGCAACAGCGAGCCCGCAATCTGGTTTTTCAGCTCTCCGAGATGCCTCAGGACGAAGCTAAAAGAGATGCAACAAATATAATGCTATATTTGTTCCCGCTGAATGATTATATACAACCAAGGATCTTTTCCGCTAAATTTTGCACTAATCGTTTCCTGATGAAATTCTCTCATCTACGTACTGGATGTAGAACGTCTCTCTGAGGAACCACAAAGATTCGTATCTGCAGAGATCAGTGACTCATTAAGGATCTCCTCGAGCTTACCATCTGCTTGTTAAACCGCGTTAAAAAAACTCGGGTAAATTAAATGGGAGGAAGCCTCCCGTGAAATAAAAATCAAACAGCGGGGCTGATAAAATGAAAATGATCGAGGATGAGTCAGAGTAACGGTTTCGTGATGGATTATGATTGAGAGGCGCCCAAGTGGAAGTCGTTCATCCACTTCTTGATGCTTTTATATCTTACATACATAATGTGTTAACTTTGAAATTGGCAGTATGCAAATGTTAGCCTTACTTTATAAATTGTTGTTAATCAGAAGTTCTTTCCGTATTCCTCTTTTTCGACTTAAACAATAATTACGAAGTTAGTCTGACGGATAAGGGGTTTTTTACTCATACTCTTTTCAGATCAAGTTTGGCGATCTCCGAAGGAATAACGGAGGTCTACCTTGCAAAGTCAGTAATGCGGCTCTTATTAAGTTATTCCAACCTCTAAGTAAAACCCTTAGATAACTTTTACAGGTGCGAATACCGTGAGGTCTGAAGATTGCTCAACACAAAAATATACTCGAACAGTGTTTGGTATACACGCCATTAAATAGCACTTGTTTGAATTTTGGATCATTTTGATTACTTAAGTATATTTCTAATTTTGTCATGCGCTTAACCAGGATGATATTTCTTTTATTGCTGTTTTCTGGCGAAGATGTGAGGCACATTTTTGAAAAGGATCCCGTACTTAACCAATCGATGTACGTTTTGCGGTAGACGCTTTTTCGAGGATGTTTATTTCTAGAGATGGTAAATACAACTTCCATGAAAACTTCTATTTACTTCTGTTGTAATTGCCTAAACAATATAAGGTACTAACATTTATGGAATATGTGTGAATTATTTCGTATTATGGTAATCAACAAGGAATCCCACGATATGCTGTCTCATTTCCCTAACTGTCTGCAGTGAGTTAAGCGTCATTAAATTAAACGGGAAGGCGTATATAACGAAAAGACCGTTAATAAATAAACCAAGAGCCGGTTTTCAGACTCACTACGGATACTTTTCTTTCATCGTCTCCGTGTATTCGAAAATAGCCATCGAGTGATGTATAATGAGAGACTGAGAGAAGATATACAAGCAGAACACACGATGTGAGCGGAAATGAAGATCTTTACCAAATCACCCCGAATGGTAAATCAACTTTTTAGAACTCGAAGGGATGAAAAAATTGCTCTTGATTCATTTCTTTCCTCGGCGGTAATTTTAGACTGAATTTTAGAAGGCTTAAGCCGCTTTAATGTCCTCGAGACCCAGAATTGCTGCTCTTAAATTGCCAAAATGAATATTTGTCGTGTTCGAACGACAACTCTTCAGGAAGAGAAATTAGAAGCTGTCGAGAATATTATGCTGTAAATGGGACGAGCTATTTCTATAAATAATTTTCTTGCCTCATCGACCGATGTCTGTAAACAATGGCAACTTTAGTTCTTCATTTTCAAATCCGAGGAATACTCAGAAATGCCATAAATAACTGTTCTATCCTTTTTAATATTTATTCGTCTGCTAGAACGTAATATCAATAAGATCCTCGGTGTTAACCCTTCAATTCCAATCCCATTATCTCTTTATGGCGAGGCAATCTTGTTGTAAAGGGGTGCAGTAGTTCGGACCACTCCGATGGCGTAGATAACGAGGCAATGGATAAGGCGTTGAAGGATTAGGTAATGTCTGGAATAAGAGAAGTAAGTATAGACTTTAGGACATTTGAACAGAAAGTGCAGCGAGATTCTTTGAGACGACCTCCCTCATTCGATGGTATTCAAATCGTCCGCGATGAGTGCTTTAAAAGAATAGAAGGAATAAAGAAAGAATCTACGTCAAATACCGATTTAAGAATTTATGCTAGCATGCCTAGGATTTTCATTTTCAATTCATTGGGAGGAAAAAATTCTCTCTCAGATTTTTTAGATTCCAAAGGGGAAAAATTTCTTTTCAGATTTATTTTAGGAAGATAAGTGATCAGATATTTGAAATTTATTTTCAACTTTCAAGTATGTTGGGACGCCTAGAGACAGATTTGAATTTAGCTGTAAATGTGTTTCCTATGCTATTGAGCTAAGGATAAATGATCTAAGGACTTCAAAGGTAAATTATTTCTCTAAATATATTTAATGATGATATTAGTAGATATAGTAAACGATTTAATTAAAAGTAAAGATAATATATATTAAATGAAATATTTACCTCGAGGAATCACTTTGTATCTCATATTTTATTCATATCATTAAATCACATCTGGAAAATAAGATAATGAGTCTACAGTTAATCTCCTCCATTTAAAATACTAGCAGACTAAATTGCCTAGCAGCCAAATGGGCAGTAATTTCATCAGAAAGATTGTCTCCATTATTCCTCTAAACATTATTTTATCGCCACTTCATTCATTCTCGTCATTCACGTCCTTCTTTACGAATGGAATGCTTTTCTGTGGCAGAAAGTTTCATCTTTGGTCGAAGTTGCAGGTGTTTTTCGCCTAATAAGTCATTTTTCACTCTTTGTATTCATCGATTAAAATTCATTAAATGTCATTGGACGATAACTTAATTGGAAGAAGAGATCAAAATGAATCTAGTATAAGTAAATACATTAACTTCGTCTTAAAACCTATTCAATCGTCTTTCAAAAAAGAATTTGATGAATTTTTACCTAATTTATTTTCTACAAATATTCGTACACATAACTATCCTTCTAGCTGCCAGTGGCTGTGAGTTTATGAAAACCAAATGCGTATTTAAGCACAATTCGATGGAAAATGCGTTCGCAAAAGTCTTTCGTGAGCCGCGAGGGAATAAATTATACAATTGAGAAGGCGTCGGAATCTCGGAACAAGTTGCGTCAGTTGCAATCAAATTAGTCCATCATTATCCCGCTCAACTCCAAACGCCCTGAAATCAGTAATTCCAGTATGAAGAGGTTGAACTGCAGGGAAGAGCTTTCCTAACATCTGCTTAACAAGAGAGGGAGAGGAGTACGCGTCTTTAACGGTAATCCATCGGAGCGATAATGGCCTGGATTAAATGGCGTGAGGCCGACGGCGAAAAAAATATCGAAAGAGAATGGGCGAAAACGTACGTTCCGAGGGCCGGTGATTAGATAGAGGATTTGTATTTCCGATGGAGGAATTCATTTCGCTCCCCAATTACGCGGATCCGACCACCAGCCATTCTACGGACGAGCCTTCCTCTGATACTACTCGAATAACTGCCCATTTATTCGTAATCCATAGTATAGTTACCTGTAAAATTAAATTTCGTAAAATACAAAACCCCTTTAAGTTTGTTAGTTCCGATTAATCTGAATGGAAAAATGAGAAAAAACTGTGCTAATGCATAACCAATTAAATTTCAATGACTGATTCCTTACCATTATGTGCATATGTATATTATGAAAGACTAAATCATTGGATAGTATAGTGAGTTATGAGACCAACAAGAAACCTCTGTTCACAAGGAACGGATTGCGTCTTTAAGATCAGCGTCTCTTATTCCATTTTATACGAGGGTCGGTCAGATAGTAATGCCTCAAATTTTTTTCTCAGAAACTATTTATTCTACAAAAACTAAATTTACACATATGAAAGAATAATTCTCTATCTACACAATCTATTTTTCACATGATCTCCTTCAAGTCCTATTTCCTTCCTCCAGCGATTCACTCGGGTATGTATGCCCTGTCGGTACCAGTCCTCGCTCTGCTTATGGATCCATGTTTTCACTTTCAACTGCCTTCTGATTCTCTCACCCTCTATACCCAGCAACCAACTGTACTCCAATTGACTGCAGATGTTTCATAGATTTTGCGCAAACGTTTGTGAATATTCCGTACCATTCATTTCTCTACGCACAGAAATTCAATCACAGCACATTGTCATTGTCTGAAATTCAATCACAGTCATTTTCATTGGCTACGCTATCTGGTGGAGAAATTTGAAACTAAGCACAAACACGCGCTAAACGTAAAAGAGTTTGAATTAATAGTTTCGAATGACTAGCATTGGTTTTGGTTGGAAAGAAAATGTGGGGCATTAATTTGGGGGTTATCTTTAGATGAAATCGAGATGCCTCTGAGAGATGTCCAACGAATGGCACAAACGCGAAAAGTGTCCCATTGCAATTCTGCACAATGGCGTATCGAATCCAAGGGAAGTTTTACAAATCGTACATATAAACGAAAATACACGTATTTACACGCCTTACATAACATATCTATGAATTCTAGAGAGCCTATTTATTACTATTTATTATTATGGTCAACGGTGAATTATAGCAATTATTAAGACACAGATCAAATAAAAATCAAATTATTTACGCATTACCGTAAAATATTATGGTCATCAATGACCAGTAAGTGTACCAGCAAATATGCGCAATATTAAGTAAGTAAGTCTTTGACGAAATTAAGTTATATTCTTACAGCTAAGATTAAGATAAATCTACGAACATTTATTTCCTATTCAATATGAATATTGAGACATTAATGGCCGGAAGAAGTAAATGTTACGACGTTTTATTATAAATTGGAGGTGATCCAAACTATACGAAAACGTTCCATATTCACAATTTTTGAAATGCGACTTTGTAATACTAATTAATAATCATCCTTGAAAATGTTATAAAGCATTAATGACTGTTATCTGTTGGTAGTTTTCTTTAGGGACAAATCGTCCTCAGGTTTGTGCTTTTTACCGCTGGAAAACTTTATCGCAGTCTCTGGTGAAAGATTTATGCGAAACATAAACTAAGAGTTTTAAACGCGATATGACTGGATTCGCGAGAAGATGCGTTGCTTGGATACAAGCCTAAGAAATTCCAACATCAAATTCACTTCTCCCCTGGCAACGTGTTCTTCCTGGGTCATCTGCCATGAGGTCGTTCGCTTACGGAAAACATTCTCTCTCCTTATCTTGCAAAAGAAACGCGATACGTTCGTAAATTTACTAGAGGTCGTGGTTACTGGATATACTTTTGACTCATGTAATCGTATTAAATAACACGATTTATGACTAGTCTTACTTATTCTGTGATTTTATAGATTTTTGGCTTATGTTTACTACCTCATTGAATGAAAATTGATATAGAATTTGATGCATTGTTCGTAACCAGTCGTGAGTGTAAAAAATTACGACACCCAAACCTTTATAATTAGACGAAAAAAATGCTATTAAACTCAGATTCTTCCGGGCTCGGGGGTTTAATCAAACGTAGAAAAGATGATTGCTACAAGAATGAATGTATATATATATA